>QEPC01008874.1:5074561-5103216 GCA_003113815.1 Sphenodon punctatus
TGGGGGGGTGGGGGTTAGGGTTTTTTATCTCCCCTACCCTGTTTATTATTTTAATGTTAAATTGTATCCCGGGGCCCTGTTTTAAATACTTAAATTGTATTTTGATGTATTTTAAACTGTTTTATATTTGCTTTTTATATGTATTTTTATTGCTGTTGGAAGCCGCCCCGCGCTGTTCTCAGGAGGGGTGGGGTATAAATTCAGAAAATAAATAAATAAATAAATAAAAATTAAGAAGAGTTAGTGAAATAGCAGCCATAATAATCTCAGAACCATATTTGCATATTTTCTAAGATAGAATAGATATTGCTTTACATCCTATAGTCTTACCTAAGATAGTATAAGTAAGACAGTTGTGAGAATGTGGCCCTTTTTACATGGGCCTCTCCCAGCCATAAACACGCAGATTTCTGCGTGTTCATGGGTGGGGGACCCTCATGTGAATGATGCAATGCATGTGCCCATGGTGAGTGGGGGTGCGTGCATGCGTGTGTGTGCACACCCACCTAACATTCATCCCCACTCATCCCCCACTCGTCCCCACACACGGAGCAACCGAGGAAAATGGCGGTTACTCCGTGGGTGAAAATGAGTGGGGGGTGAGTGGGGATGCGTGTGCGGACGTTTGCATGCCCCACCCATGCACCCATGCCCAAGGACCCCCCAACCCAGCAGAGCCATGTAAAAATGGCTTGTGAGGAGCCACTCGAAGAACAGAAGGTTGCTGCCTTGTAAACAAGGTTCTTTGAGATGGCTCCAAACATTCTCACAACACCCACCCTTCCAGCCCTGCATGGAATTTTCTTATATTCCTAGAAAGGGTTGGAAGGAACTGTCATTCTGAGCGGGAGAGTGCTTTTTATACTAGAGGATCAGACCATCACATGGTCTATTATTTGAATAGGGTAATAGTGCACAACCCAGTTGTGAGAATGTTGTGAACAATCTCAAAGAACCTTATTTACAAGGCAACAACCTTCTGATCACTCACATGGGGAGGAGTTGTTTGTAAACAAACAGCTTTATCTCCCAGTCCGATTGGTGCTGCTACTGCAGCACTACTTGCAGGCAGAAGCAGGTGAGGGATGGGGACCAGAGCCAGGGAGGGGAGGCAGAAGAACTTATTGGGAGAGCATCTGGCTGCAGCCTGCCTCCCAGCCAGGCAAGCACGGGGCCCCAGCTGGCTGCGGGACCATGTGTGACTGCACATTTCGTACATGCCTGGGGATGGCCCTGGGTGGAGATGGGTGTTATGCAGGAGCGTGCATGCACCCCTGCACAACCACCACGGTGTATAAACAGAACTCCCTCATGCATGCACATGCAGGCACTCATGTGTGCATTGCGTGGTGACGTCTTATGTAAAAAGGGCCTGCAAGACCTCAACATTTGACCTCACTGGCCTAAATAGCCTCATGCTCCCTGGTGCAAGTATCTCCACATTCATTTTCTTAGCCCTCTCCAGTGATCCAGAATTGTTGACTCCAAATGAAAAAAAACACAAAAAAACAAAGAACAAAAAAAACCTTGAGTCAGATTCTCCGAAATTATGACGTAAAATTGACTTAATTTTATTTGGCTTGTTTCTGAGCCATTAGGAGTTATGTTTTTGAGCTAGAAACTCACTTTTTTATAGAAGCTGTGATTCTCAGGGGACTCGTGAGTCTCAAAATTTAGGCTTTAAGAAAACACTAAAATCACAAGACTTGTATTCTAGATCAACTATGGTTGCTATTGGTCTTGAACACAAGAGATGGACACAAAGTACATGATATATTTTATTGGGCAACTCTCACCAACAGAAGTTGGTCCAATAGAAGATGTAATCTCAACTATTTTGTCTCCAAGACTTGTGTTAAAATTGTAAGAGTTAGAAACTCCACAACCTCACTTTTCCATATTTTTTTCTCTGCAGACCTTTGGTTTTCTCCAGACCCTGGTCACTCAAGATCCACCCCAGAAAATCTTTGTCATTTCCCATTTCTTTCACTCTCAAGAAAGCCTCTTTCGAACTAGCTGTTGTTCGTTCCCAGGTCCCAGGGGCATAGCTATCATAGGAACAGGAGGGACATTTGTCTCAAGGCCCAAGCTGGGAGAGGGGCCCACAGGGTCCAAGCTTTAGGGGCAGGGGGCACAAATCATATCCTGTTGCGGTGTGGCCAGAGATTGAGTTGAGTAGAAATGCCTGCAGCGTACAGTATCAGTGCACCTGGCGGGCAGCACAGGACAGAGCAAGTACCGGAAGGACTAGCCTTGCATGAGGCAGCTACGGATGTGCACCAGGGACCCATGTGGTTTTCCATTTTTCTTTTCATTTTTCGTTATTAAAAACTGTCATTTTCATTATTGGCCCTTTTTATACAGACACTCTAACACCCATAAAATGGGTGTTACATTTTATTATACATGTTGCAGGGCACCACTGCAGCCAACCACCATGGGCCCTGTGCACACATGATGCTTCCACCCAGTTCCTTTGGGTGGAGATGGGTGTTGGCCGGTGAGTCGGGAGCATTTCCCTGGGTGGAGATGGGTGGGGTCGTCTGTGTAAACGCCATTTTTGGTGGGTGTTGGTGAGTGTTTGCTCCCGGCCAACACCCATCTCCACCCACACCCACCCACGGAGCAACCGGCAGTGGCGTTAGGGTGTTAGAGTGTCTGTGTAAAAAGGGCCATTGTTATTAACAAAATTTTGTTTTTTGTTATCAGTGTCGTTATCGGTATCAGTATTGATTTCAAGTGACAATGAAGATTTTGGTTTTGGTATCGTTTCTGTTGTGGGCTGCCACCAGTGGCAGAAATGCCAGCAGACACCTGCTCCAGACTTCTCAGAAGTTGAACTCCTTCCTCCCTTTCTCATTATAATAAGAGCACAATGACAATATGAAAAATTATTAATATGTATGTCTAACCTACACCTAATAACTTATACTGTATGCAATATATTCCTAAGTATCTATATCAATACACTTCTATCTGCTATGTGTTCTATCTAAGTATCTATCTATCCTATTCCTATCCTATAATGCTAATATATATAATAGAAAAGCCTAGTATAGCTACTAGTAGTAGTAATCATTGTATTTGTTAGCCACCTGGGCTATAACAAAACATAAGGCTAAATAATAGAGTCAAATCAAATGATTAAAATCGGACAAGACCGACACACAATAAAATATACGTGCAATACAGAGCACAATGCAAATACAGTACAACAAATATAAAAGGTTTAAGCCCGTAGCCACAAACGGTTTAACCCAGTCACTTTTCCAGCTTAAACATCAGGACCTGCAGGCAAAAAGTTGCTACTGCTCTGGAGGGTAACCCATTTGCCTCCAAAAGTAAACGTAATCTGAGCTTATCGCCCAGTCCCAAAGGTTGTCTGGCAGTAAAAGGAGAGATGTATTTCATCCTAAACTCAGAGTAAGCTGGACAATACAAGATAATATGTGCTACTGTCTCCGGGATGCCTCCCTCGCAAAAAACACACAGTCTCTCCTGGTGGGGGATTTTCTTGTATCTTCCTGATACCATTGCAGAAGGGAAAGCATAGAACCTCATTAATGCGAAAGCCCTTCTCAAGGGCCAAGACTCGCAGTTCATTAAATAAGTCGCGAGTGCTTTTGTGATAGAATATTCTGAAACACCATGAAGAGAAGCCAGCACAGTAGATTCTGATTGCAGGCTCTGATCGTTAATTCTCTGGGTGATCAGATGGCCCGCCCCCTTTTTGCCTAAAGGGGACAAAATGTTTCTAGACAAGTCCAATTTGGCAATTTCCAAATCCGCCCTAGTGCGCCACCTGTCATTTACACAATTTTGACAGTGATAGGTCAATAAAGAATCAGGGGCCGGGGGAAACAATTCCACCTTAAGCCAGTATTTCAGAATCCCAGTCAGGGCTAATGTCCTGACTGGGACCATACCCAGTTCTGCCCAGAGTAACACCTGGGGGACTGATTTTGGAACACCTAGGATTGACCGCAAAAATAAATTCGGGGTGGGGGGGTCAAGGTTATCCGAGACAGAGAAACCCCACACTGCCACCGCATAGAGTAATTAGGGAAGGACTTTGGCCCTAAAAAGGGCCAAAGTGGGACTCACCAACCTCCCCCCCGGGAATGAAAAAAACCAATAGTTGTGCGCACCAGTTTCCTGACTTGCTCTTTAATTGCTACAAAGTGAGAGGCTCAGCTACCCGAGCCAGAGAAAACTACCCCCAGGTATTTAAAGGACTTTATCCGCTCCAAAGGTTGATCATCCATTTGCCAGCAGTATTGATTCTGCGGCTTACCTATAACCAAGATCTTAGTCTTGCAATAAGATTCTCTCCCTTGCAATAAGATTCAAACTTAGTCATACTCAGTCGCAAGCCCACCTGCCTTAATGAAAGTATGACAGTGTCATCTGCGTACAACAGTAAAGATAACTGATGCTTACCCAACATGGGTGCGTGGTTATCTGATGTTTCCATGAAGGGGATTAGGTCATTTACATAGATGTTGAAGAGAGTTGGGGCCAGAATGCAACCTTGGAGAACTCTCCTCTCCACAGGGACCTCACTAGTGCAAGGGCAAAAAGGGGCTGAGCAGACTTGTAAAGAGTTGTTGCTATGCAGGAGGATCACTAATACAACAGACGACCGTCAATGGTGGAGCCACTAAGCTTCATCCAAAGCCGTTCCCTATCCACAAAGTCAAAAGCCGCCCGGAGGGCCACAAAATAACAGAATAAGGGGATCTTAGGCTGTCTGGTCAAATATTTAGATATTAGCTGACTTAGAGTATAAATAATTGGTCCACAGTAGACTGACCTGCCCGGAACCCCGCCTGTTCTGGGTGCAATAATTGTTCTTTTCCCAACCAATCCAGAAGCCGACCCAATAGATACTTGGAGTAAAGCTTGCCCACCACCGAGAGCAAACTTATTGGACGGTAATTCGAAGGATCTTTCCTATCGCCTTTTTAAAAAATCAGGGCGATTAAACATTTCTTCCAAGAAGCAGGGATAACTCCCTATAAATTAATTTGAGTAAAGAGGGGTGCTAATAGGTTTGCCCACCAGTCGGGTTTAAATTTAAGTAATTCGGGGGGGATGTAATCAGATCCAGGAGCCTTTCCCTTTTTAACGACACTATCTATCTATCTATCTATCTATCTATCTATCTATCTATCTATCTATCTATCATATGGACAGGGGGAGACAGACAGGGGAATGGGAAAGGAAAAAAACTATAGGGTATATCTATCTAACCTCTATCTATATTATCTATCTGTCTGTCTGTCTGTCTGTCTATATGTACAGGGGGAGACGGACAGGAGAAGGGAAAAGGTAAAATAAAGGGTATAAGGAAAGGTAAGGTATAACACTGAGGGCTGGAGAAGATTTTTAGTGCAAGCACTAGAGTTCTGTAAATGCAACTTGACACAGAGTCAAAAACCTATGGCCCTGAAACATAAAGGGTTGCAGTGCCCTCCCCCATGATTGGTTCTGGGAGGCAGGAGGCATTCAGCAATCAAAGGGTGCCATTCAACTGCCTGGAACCTGCTTGTGCTGCCCATTGGCCAGTGATTATATCCATCAGGTCCTTCCCCTCCCATCACAGGCCCAGTTCAAGAGTTCAACAGTGTTTCTGGCTCCAAGATGTCTGCTCTCTCCTCCCCTCTCCACAATTCCCTCCAAAAACACCTGCCAGGCAATAACGAAATCAATAACAACTTTTGTTATTGTTATTGATTTCATTATTATTTATCTTCATTACCATTATTGCAACAACAATAACAAAATTGAAGAATTTCATTATCATTATCAATATAACAAAAACAAAGTGCACACCCGAAGAAGCAGCATCAGGTAGGCAGCGCAGCCTCCAGGGCTCAGGAGCAGCAAGCGGAGGGAATGAGGGGTGCTGTGAGAGGAAAGAGGGGAGGGAGTGGGACAGGGAAGAGGATAGTGATGGGGGATATGTCCATTTCTTGCACCTGGGCCCATTCCAACCTAGCTACATTCCTACCAGGATAACCTTAACCAGGCTCCTCTCCAGTGGCCCAGAAGGAAACTTCATTAATAGTCTTGGTCCCATTTCCGATAGACTTCTCTGTAAACTGCACTCACACATGTGCCCTCCAGGATTTGCAAGTCTTAGGATTTCCTTGGGCTGAGAGGAAATAGACACTAGTGCAAAATGGAACATGGGCCTCGCTTAAAGGGCTGGGTTATCATGTGGCTTCACCTTATTGTACTACAGCAACAACATATTTAATAGGTTTTCACTTGTTCCACTAATATACTAGTAGCATTTATATTAAGTACAATACACATGGCATTCACAGACGCTAACATTAAGGTGAGAGCCACAGACTTTCACTGTATTTTCCGTATGGATAAAGTTTGGATGACTGAAAAGCTCATCGATTTGTGTAGGGCTCAAAAGAACTGACTGTGTAGGTTTCTTGGTTAAGCTGTTTTCCACGCTGTACACTGAAGGGAGGGAATATGCTGCCCAGTAGCTTCATAGACAGCAAAAACAAGCTGGAGTTTTTCCAATCCACTTGAACCCCTGGACATAATGTTTACTCACTAGACGGTGGAACACCAGCTGTTATAACAGACATAGCTCTGCTCCGGCACACAGTGTAAGTAGGTATATTTATACAGGCCTGAAGGGTTACTTGCAGACAAATAGCACACGTGAGGATGCCAATAGACAGTCAAATTAAATAAGGAGAGCAGAGCAAGTTCAAAAGGAGTCCAGAACTCCTGAAACAGAGCCTACAGGCAACTATCTAATCTAGTCTTCAAGGAAATCATTCAGAAATTCAGAATGCAGCCTGAGAGCCCAGTTTCAGGTTGGACTACTCCCACTTTTAGGCATACAAGCTGAGACACTTCCCTACGAAGCTGTGAAACGTGCCAAGTGAGCACAGATAACCAGAATTGTCAAAGAGCTTTGTTTCCTTTCAGGTACCACAATCAGGGCCTGATTTTGCGATTGAATATTCAGGAGCGATCAGCATGCTGAGTTGAGCTGCTTTGGGAACCCTACTTTTGTCACCCAGATTGAAAAGCTCATAGAATTTAAAGTTGGAAGGGACCTCAAGAGTCATTTAGTGCAGCTCCAAGCTCCATGGCAGAATATCTCTGTCTACAACATCACAGACAGATGCTTGTCCATCTGGGGTCTTGAAAACCTCCAAGGAAGGAGATTCCACAGCTTATTCTGTTGCCCAACAGTTCTTAGGAAAATTTTCCTAATATTTAACGGAAATCTACATTGTTGCAATTTAAGCCCATTACCTTTGGAGATCTACTATGCCCTTTTCTCAGGACCTCACTGGTCCCCCATTTATCTTTCTGCTTTCAGCTGCATTCCATGACCCTGGACTTCTCTTCCAAAAGTAGCTTGTCTTACTCTTGGAGTCCTTGCACATCTTTCTCCTTACTAGCACTAACCTTGCTGCTCTCCTTTCCAGCTTGATCCCACTGGCTGTGTTCCTTCCATGTGTCACATAGCCGTCCTACTACTGCTTTAGTGCTGGCACACTTCAAAGACTGCTGTAATTTATGGTGGTGCATAATGAGTTTAAAACAATAGGCTCCCCTAAACCATTAAAGGAGATACATTCATAGGGGTTGTCGTCAGAAAGTTTGGCTCCCTGACTAATTTCAAAATACCTTCCCTGTATTTCTTCTCTCCCATATCTAATTTAGTTATTATGGTCACCGTTCGTGACAATTTCCCTATTCAATGTGGAATTTCTGAAAGGATGGCTGAAATCTTTAAACACTCAGAGTGAAAGAAGTGTGTAACTTCTGACAAACATATGGTGCCCAGATTATAACGATAGAAAAATGATTTCAGGCTGAGAAAAGGATTGCTACCATGGCAAAACTTTGAAATACTCTCAAACATAAATCAATATTCATTTTTGCACCTTTCATCATTTTGTTTGTGCCTTATTGATTACCAGATCCATTAGAAGTGATCCGGGGGAGTTGGGGGCACCCACTGAATATTCAGGAGAGATCAGCTTGCTCAGTGGAGCTGCTTTAGGAGTCCTACTTTGTGTGTTGGTGGTGTGGGGCCCCCTTAACATAGGAAAATTTGATGGACACATGCTGACTTGCCCATTTGAAAAAGAAAAGGGTTACCATCATTAATTTTAAAACACCATCCTTTTCAGGGGCCAGGCCTCCCTGAACTGCAAGTCTTGCAGGTCTGTATATTATTCGTATATTGTTCTTTCTAGTTTACCCATGGGTTCCATGCATTGGGGATTCCTTCCAGAATCTTCCTCTGTTCGTTGGCCAGGGCTCCCGACGGTTGAAATTCTGTGGACCTGTGTTTTATGCCAGTACTTCTTACGCTCATGTTGTCATTTCATATTTATTCATGAGCCCCATGTATTAAGCAGTCACACAGGGCCCTGTGCAGTTGCATAATCCGAACTTGCTTGGATCCAGCACTGGCAGTGATGCAGCACAAGGCTGTTCCCAGCGCAAGACTGACAGACAGTCACTGCATTATTTGAAGTCCAGCTCCAGCACTGACTTTCTCTGCGCTCAAGGCTTCTTCAGTAGATAATACGCTTTTGAGACATGAAGGAGGCAGCAGAGTAGCCTAAAGGAGCTAAGTCACCTCTGCAGGACTGGTGTTTGTGTCTCCAGGATCAGTGGGACCAGGCTCTTTATAATCCCAAGGTAGGGTTACCACCTCTCGTGGTTTGTTCTTGAGACTCTCATAGGCTAAAATGGGAGTCTCAGGGTCAAACTGCGAGAAGTGGCCGCCTTCGCTTCCCCCCACTTCCAGACCTTCGAAAATTCTGCAAGATGAGCTTCCTGGACCTCCATGACCTCTTTGACTTTCTCCAACTGGCTTCTTAGCACTAGGGATGGTCTGGACTACATTCTTTTCTTGTACTCCTATAGCTCATGTTACATATCTATTTATTTTTCACAGGGTAAAAGACATATTTTCAAAACCCAAACCAGGGACTGTTTGAGCATTCCCTATTGATTTCTCTTGTGTCCGAACCAAAGCTAAGATGTAAATGTATATATTCAGCTCAAACGTCACCTTATGGAATATATTTCTCTAGGAGTTTGATCAGATCTATTTTATGTATAGGTGCACCACAAATATTAACAGGTAAAATGGCATATGCATACACAGTAGATATTTGTTCCTGAGACAGATTTCATTAAATAGAACCTAGTTTAACATGTATGTCAAACTCTGAGAGGGAGGGGGAAAGTCATTCTGTAGTCAATATAACTCTAGAATAATCAATCTGGTGCCCATATGCTATGTTAATGCTGGCAGGCAGCCAGAGAACAGATCTCAATTAAACAGATTAGGCCAAAGAAAGCATAAATACAGAATTACCAAAAATTGCTATTATTCCAACATTCCACTCAGTGGCTGTCTAGGTATAAATTGTACGGAAACGTCAAGAGTACGTTCGAAGACAGCAAGACCTTGGCAAGCTTGTGTAACATTTGATACATTCTAAGAGGCAGGCTCAATACGGAGCCACTTGACATGAACACAGACTGTATGTGTTTGAAATTCATCATATCGAAGCCAGCCACTTGCTTTGCAGACTTTGTTAGAATAACCAAATGACACAATGGTTTCTTTCTAAATAAACAAATGGGACCAGTAGGCTGTTAAGGCTCTTTTCAAATACTCAGGCTCAGATCTGATCAGCTGCCCCCAGGCCCAGACAGAGTGTCCTCTATGCTGGCTGGCGGGGAAGGAGATGTTATCTCTCTTCTGCTTAGGCCCCCATAATTGCATCTCATTCCTGACTCCTGCAAAATAGAGAAAGTATCCTCCCATGGCTTTGCAGAACACATGCAGAGGAAATAGCAAGACTACGAATTAACTGGCACAAAAAATGCTAACCAGATGATGGAAAAAAATGGTTTGTTAAATTGAGAGCGCTTTGAAAGGTTCTTTAAAACGTATATCATGCTGCATATAATCTAATAAACAGCCTCCCCTGGAATCGATTGACTCGATCTTGAAAAGGCTCTTACTTGTGATTTTGGTACCATCTTGCCAAGTTGCCTGCTGTAACATACACACATACAACATTCCTCTTTTCTTGGCAGGGAAATAAAGTTAAAAAAATTTATTTTTAAAAAAGAAAAGCAATAAATGACATTATTGTGGGGTGGGGGGAAGGGGGAACCCTCACAAACCAGCATTATATTCTCCACTTTATTAAATGTAAATGTGATTTAAAATCTTCCTGTAAATCAAATATTTTTTGTGGAGGTTTTCTTTGGAATGATGAAACTTTTCCCTCAGATCCCTGGATAATTTAGTTCAGTCTTCTCAGAAGTGGCCCAGACCACTCAATACTTTTAAGAGATTTTTTTTTTTAATTTACATTTCAGGTAAAGCTAGAAGCAGTCCTTGATGTTACAATTTTCAGTCTCCAGAGGCTCACAAGTCTCATTAAAACACTTACTTTCAGGGACTAGCACTTACTTACCAACATTGATTCACCAAGTATTGCTGGCCAAAAAATTGTCACCCCATTTGTAATTCAGAAAGATTGTTCAGGGCCGACCTTACCATGGGGTGGCTAGGAGTGGTCACCCAGGGCCCCGCGCTTGGGGGCCCCCCACGGGTTTGGCTTTGATTTTTTTAAAAAATTTTTTTTTGGGGTTACCAGAAGTGAGGGAGAGGCAGAGGCCCCGCCTCTCCCACACTCTGTGCCCCCCCCCCCCGCTGCCTGTCACAGTCTTGGGCCTGGGCCAGGAAAAATGAGGGAGAGAGAGGCAGAGGCCCCACCTCTCCCACACTCCATGTCTCCCCCCCCCTCCGCTGCCTGTCACAGTCTTGGGCCTCAGCCAGGGGAAATGAGGGCGAGAGAGGAAGAGGCCCCACCTCTCCCTCATTTCCCCTGACCAAGAGACTGACAGACAGGGGGGGGCACTAATGCAGTGAGGGAGAGGCGGGGCCTCTGTTTCTTCCCTCACTTCCACCGGATGTGAGGGAGAAGCAGGCAGAGACCCCGTCTCTCCCTCACGCCGCTGGCCCCCTCCGCTGCCTGGCTGTTTTAGCCAGGGGAAATGGGGGAGAGATGAGGCCTCTGCCTCTCTCTCCCTCATTTCCCCTGGCCGAGACTGTCTGTGACAGGCAGCGGGGGGGGGAGCAGCGGAACTTCTGGTGGCGGCAGGCAGCGCAGTGGCAGATTTAATCTGCTGCGGAAGTGCCCGCCCTGCTTGAAGCTCGGAGCCCGGTGCGGGGCCCAGGCCGGAGGTGCCGGGGTGACGGAGGTGGCAGCGGCAGTGGTGACGGTGGCGGCAGCAGCAGCGGATCAGGTAAGTGATCCAATTCAGAATCCGAATGGCCACTCAAACTTGGGGATGGGAGGAGGGGAGTGCCCCTCTGCCCATCCCTAAGCCCAGGCCCAGGTAGCGTGCCACCCCCGGGCCAGGGAGCACCCCCTGAGCCGGGGAGCGCCCCTGGGCCTGCCAGCCACCAGCAGCGATATGGGGCCCCACATTTCTTCTCTGCCCTGGACCCCACTTAGGCTAAGGCTGGCCCTGAGATTGTGTGGTTGCAATGTTGGTCCCAAGTGACAGAGAGGGAAGCAAAGTGGTTCAAATGATATCTTTTATTGGACCAACTGTTGTTGGTGGAAATAAGCAAGCATTCAGACCACACAGGGCCTTCCTCAGTCATGTAGCATAGCCAGTCAAAAACATGTAAGTTGAGCAAGTACAGGGCAGTATATAAAGAGGCAGGAAAGGGTGGAGTTAGATAAGACAAGGTGACTAGTGGGGAGCTTATTTGAAGGGCGTTTTAGCTCCCCCACCTACTTTGGTTTATATTGTTTCTTAGTCCTGTTTTAATATTTTTATTATTTATGAGAATTTTATTGATTGTATTGATTTTATTGTGTTTTAATGTTGGAAGCTGCCCAAGCTGCATGGCAGGAGGGGCGGGGTATAAATTTATGGAAAAATTAAAAAAATAAAATAAAAAAATAACACAAAGATATAAACTTCTCTCATATCCCCTCTCAGTTGTCTCTTCTCCAAGCTGAAGAGTCCTAACCTATCAAGCCAGTCTTCATACAGGAGCCATCCCATACCCTTTATCCTTTTTGTTGCCCTTCTCTACATTTTTGGATGATTCAAGAAGCTGAGTGAGCAGGACACAATTTGCTTGCTCCTTTAAAAGGGATCAGTGTAAATACCAGGTTATCATCTGCAGCAAGATAGGTGCTGTAATGCTGCACTCAGGAAAACACTACCTCAAATAAGTTAGTGTAAAGGCACTGACATTATTTTTTTGTTTTTACTAGGGATTTTTTGTTTTTATTAGGGATGAAATGAGATTTTGCCAAAATGAAAAATCTCATTGAAATCCTGGTTCCCAATATTGTCTCGGTCAAATTGAGAACCTCTCAGTACGTGATAACGTCTTGACTAACATTTCATTTTGCGATTTACCAACTTTCTGCTTACCAGGATCTCATTTACCGCCTTGCCATCACTTTGCTGTCCATTTCAAATCCTGAGCGGTAATACCATTGCAAAACTGGATTTCTAGCATTTCATTTTCCCTTGTACTTCTTTGTCCCTAATTGGCTGGTACGCAGATTCCTTTACTAATCTGCAATCCAGTTGCAGATTGGTCAAAGCAAAGGGAACAACAAAGAATAACAATTCTGATTGGAGGCATTGGAGTGGAGGTTAAGGGACACTGGCAGAATTTAAGAGGTGGACTGTTCACAATTTGGCTCAGAAATGTGGAAACAACAACTCTGGCAGTAAAACAGTACTCTTGGCAATGCGGTAAAGTGGCAAATGAATGGTACATGCCGTTAAACAACAAGCAGAAAGTTGTTAAATCGGGATGGTATCTTGTGCTATTTCAAGAACTGAGGAATCACATCAGTACTGGGAAACAGTTGGGAAATCAGTCCCAGTTCCTGATATGGCAAAATTCTTGCAAGCAGTAATTTAGCTGCTCATTTCAGCCCTAGTTTTTACTGAACTCAATATGTCAAGAAGAAAGAATGACCTGGCTTCCTGTTCTAGGTCACATAATGTCATGTGACAGGTGTAACCTTTTGTAACTCTAATCTCTGTGAGGTGACTGGAACAGGAAAATAAATGTCAGTTTCCTTCACTCCTGTGTGTCTCATCTTCATTTACACCACCCAGTCCTCTAAACTGGAACAGGGATGATACTCCATTTTACAACTGAGAATTCTTCTTTTGAGCATTAAGTCAAATTCTGCCCTCTCTTTTTTATTCAAAGCTTCATTATTCTATTTTCTTTCACTAGCCCTACTGGAAAGCAAAAGGAAATCTTAGTTTTCAACTCCATGAAACTGTTATAATGAATAATTTCCCTCATGTAACAATGTTTTATCATACTCCAAATGACTGGACATTGACAGATGTGTGTATAACTCTTATTAGAGTTGAAATGAATATGCCATTTTTTATTTTTGAAGATATTTTCACATATCCTTTTGACCAACAAATATAACTTAATTTCGGTACTCTGCTTACTTCAGTAACTTCTT
Organism: Sphenodon punctatus; assembly: GCA_003113815.1. Lineage (NCBI taxonomy): Eukaryota > Metazoa > Chordata > Lepidosauria > Sphenodontia > Sphenodontidae > Sphenodon > Sphenodon punctatus. The sequence continues at coordinate 5,088,121 of QEPC01008874.1, forward strand.
TTCAGTATTTTGGTAACTTCAGCGATACTATTGACTGCTAGGATGCATCATTCTGTTCTGCAGCAACTTTATTGTGGTGTTATAAAAAATGAAGGCCATAATCCACTAACCACTTATGCCAGTGTAAGTGGTTGGTAGGTCGTAATCGAAATAAACAAAGTAACTAAAATAACCAAAATACTGAACCAAAATAATAAAAAAATGAGTATTTGTATCTACAAACAAAGTAGAAAATTAATGGTGCTTTGTATCTGCTTCATCAAAACAGGTATGGGGTATTTTCAGACATTACAAGATCATGCTCAACCACAGTGAATCACGGTCAATCCCGTGGCAGGGCCAAAGCGCCCTGAACGTCTGTTCGGTGGCTGCCAGATGTTCACCACGGTCAATACCCACATGGAGTCAATTTCAACCACGCTTCCGGGGCTCCCTGCCGGACAATCTCTGAAAGCGTGGTCAAAGAGATTCCCACCGGGAAACAACAAAAAGTAACAACTGGACAGCAATCACCGGTTAGAATAAAAGAAAACGATTCCCAGCCGAGGACAAAGCATGCAGCGTTGCTGCCAGGCAACCAGCAACAACACAAGCACTGGAGGGGGATTTAAAGGGCAATCTGCAGCAGGGAAGTGTGGCGGGATGGAGCGAAGAGGGAGGCGGAAGAGAGCAGTGTGAGAGAGAGCGAGGGTGGAGGAGGAGGAGGAGGCAGTGGTGGAGGAAGCGCAGGCAGAGGAGGGGGAGGAGGGGGTCGTGCTGAGGATGGAGGAGGCAGAGGGACAACACCAGCAGCAGCCAGGACAGGACACCCCGGGGACATCAGCCAGACCAGGGGAGGAGGCACCCTGAAACCAAGGGGAAGCAAGGAGAGGGGACCAGGTGGCACAGGGGCACCAAGAGGGGGCAGGGGGCCTGCCCAGGCACCCGGCAGGGAGGGGGGAAATGGGGAGGGTCATGAGAGGGGCCAGAACCACACCCAACCATAACCCCCCCTCCCCTGCATCCTGCAGACATGGAAACGGACCTAGGTGGGCGAGCCCCCGGAGGACACTGGCCTAACCCAGGTGGAGGAGGAGGTGGTGGAAGAGGCAGTGGAGGAAGAGGAGGAGGAGGAGGACCCACAGGGGAGATGGGAGAGAAAGCCCTACCACAGAGGGGGCCAATGGAGGTTGCAGGAGACCCGGGACTTCATAAGGATCTGGGGGACCCTGGAGTACCAGTTGGAGCTCGCACTCAACCAGAGGAACAAGCATGTCTACGAAGACATAGTGCGTGAAATGGGGGCGGCGGGACACCAGCACACCATGGCACAGTGCCACTCTAAGGCCAAAGAGGTGAAGAGGGGGTACAAGGCCATAAGGGACAACAATTGGTGGTCTGGACATGGAGCCCGGACCGCCCCCTTCTACGATGCCCTGGACTGCATTCTCTGCATGAAGGGGTCGATAGTTGCCCGATGGATCATGGGGAGCACAGTGGTCCAAGGCAGGGAACAGGCCGAGGTACACCCTCCCCTCACTGCCCCCCTGGTAGGCACACGGTCCAGGGCCCGGACCTCCAGGAGGAACGCCCTGGGACCTCCGGCACCTGCATCCCCCCCCAAGACAGCAGCCCAGAGAGAACCCACCCCCAGGCCAGACAGGCGTAGTCCAAGGCCAGCACCATCATCATCCTCAGCCAGTGGTCCCTGGGGGAGCAATCCCACACCAAGGGGTCAGCCTCAGAAGGATCAGAGACCGACATTGAGGGTAAGCGGATGACCGGGAGGGGAGAGGGACCAGGGCCCCAGGGCAGGGGGTAAGGGGGGGATGAACGGGCCGGGGCCAGCCCCAGTCCCCACAGACAAGGTGGGAAGGAGGCCCAGACCCCTGCTGGCCACCCACACACCCCTACACCAACAACCCCCCCTCTTTGCCCACAGGGCATGGAACACCCCGGCACCAGACCCAGGCAGGCGAGGAGGCCGGTGCCGAGGAGCCAGGCAGCAGGCAGAGGAACCAGGTGAGGCACACGGTCTGGGTGGGAGGGCCCACTGGGGCGCTGGGAGGGGGACCCGGGACACTCAGAGGCAGTGTGCGTGGCCAGAGAGGGGGGTGGGAAGGGGCCAGGTGACACCCCTGGGGGGCCATGGAGCTCTGGGCCCATCCCAGGGCCGGGGGCGGGCTCCTGGGGTTGGCAGGCAACTCACCTTTCTCTACCCTACAGGGCAAAACCAACAGCCACTGTCTCCAGGGCCTGTGCCCCCAGCCCAGGGCATGAGGGAGCAGATGGCACGGGTCTGCCGACAGAAGGAGGACCAGGTGGAGGACATTGCCTGAACCTCAGCGGAACAGGGGGAGAGGATGATAGTGGCTGTGGACCGGATGGAGGTGGCCATCGAGCGGTCCCTGAAGCGGACAGAGGCACGGGACATGAGGCTCCAGGCCGAGGTGCACCTGGAGTGGAGGCGGGAGCACTGGGAGCACAGCAGGCAAGTGGAAGCCCTCAGGTGGCTGGAGCAGGCCATCACCGGGATGATGCGGGAGCACTCTGCAAAAATGGACAGGTCCCATGATATTGGGACCTCCCTACTTCTGCACGCGGGCACCACATGTGCCTATGTGATGGAAGCTGCCCCTCCAGGCACCCTGCCTGCCCAGGACCCCATGCTGGGCTCCTCAGCATTCCCCACCCCCTCCTCAACCACCCCAGCCGCCCCCACACCCGCAGGGGCCTCACATCCATCTCCCGGTCCCCCCTGCCCTCCGGAGGGTGTAGCAGCTCAGGTGGGGGAAGGGGGAGGGAAGTGTGAGGTGGGGGGAACTTTAGGGGGTGGGGGCCAATTGGTGGAGGGAGAGGGTTTGGATGCAAATGTACACGTGGGGAAAATAAATGTTTTTAGCCCTATATTGCCTCCCATGCCCATTACTGGGTAACAGGGGTGGGGTAGTGGGGGGTTCAGATCAGCTCCCCTATAGGGGCCGGCCCAGGGACCCCCCCGGGGGTGGGCTGGGTTGTGGAAGCCCTCACGCCTCAGCCTCCCAGCTGATATGCCTCTCCAGGGCATCCCGGATGCGCTTGGCATAACGGTACTCCCTCGGGTTCTCAGCATTCACGTACAGGGGCACCAGACCGGGGGGTCGATGGGCTCGGGTTATTCCAGGGCTGCCCCCTCGGTTTTGCACACATTGTGCAGGACACAGCAGGCACTGATCACGAGGGCCAATGTCTCCACCGTGTAGTCCAGCCAGCCAGCGAGGCTTCTCCAGCGCTGCTTGAGGGCCCCAAAGGCTCGCTCCACCACGGTCCTGCTGGAACACAGACGGGTATTGTATAGCACCTCCACAGGGTTGCATGCGACTGGGTACACCTTCATTAGCCACCGGGTGAAAGGATAGGCAGGGTCACCCAGGATACAGGGGGGCATCGGTACCCCCTGGATCCAGGTCATCCCCATGTCAGCAAAGTCCCCCCGGAATATCTGGGCATAGAAGGGGGAGATGGTCATGATCCGGGCATCCTGACTGCGACTGGAGTTGCCCGTGAAGATGTCTATGAACTTCCCCCGGTGATTCACAATCGCCTGCAGCTGCAGGGAGTGATACCCGTGCCTGTTGACATACTCTGCAGCCTCCCCTGCAGAGGGGTGGAGGATCTCGATGTGTATGCCGTCCACGGTGCCCATGCAGTTGGGGAGACCATGTCCCTGTGTGACCTGTGGCATACCCCAGCCATGCAGCTGCTCCTGGGCTGCTCGGACAGCCAGTCGGGTGCTTATGCGAGCCTGAGCTCTGGTCTTCACTACTTCGGCTATGAGGTGAGAGCTCAGGATTGCCAGATGCACGCGGAGACACTGGGGCTGGTTCCCTTCCCCAATGGACGCATCCCGGAGATGAGGTGCTCTCATGTGGCCTAGTCTGTGGCTGAGACCGTGTCTGCCCTGTCTGTGTGCAGCCTGGCCGCCTACATGATCTGCCTTGCGGAGGGGGCCTGTGTGACCTCGGGGTTCTGGGGCCCCCGGACTGCCCCGCCCGCCTTCCTCTGGGGGTGTGTGTGCATCCTTGGACCTGCTGCGCTGCACTGGCTCTCCTGCCTGCCCTCCATCCACCCATCTCTGGGGTGTGGGTTCCGTGTGTGCCTCCTGGCCCGCTTGCTGTGCCGTGTGGGCTCTCGCTGTGCCTTGGTCCTGAGCTCCTGGGGTCCCCCATTCCGGGACTGCCTGTGTTGCTGTGGGGGTGCCCATGTGGACAGTTCTGCTGTGGGGGTTGTGGTTGCCGTTGTCTGTGTCCTGCCCTGCCCCTGTGCCCTTTCCCCCCCTCTTCCCTGTTCCACACACACACACACCCGTGCCCGGTGTGCCTTGTGTGTTGTCTGGGCGCCCGTGTCCACCCTTGCCTTCCTTTCCCGCCCGATTCCCTGCCATGGTTCCGGTCCCGTCACGTCTGTTCGGGGCTTCCTTTGACCCTGGGGGGTGGTTGTTCGGTTCACCCCCACCGGGAATCCACTGTGGTGAACCGGGCGCCCGTAACGTCTGAAATCACCCACGAATAGACCAAATTCATTGAATTTGGTATTTGCAGCAGCTATTTGTTTCAGCTCTAATTCTTATCAGAGAGTGAGTCTCTGGTCTAGGTCTCAGACTCCCTCAGGTGTGATACCTGAGGTCTGTTGAGATGAGAAACACCAGTAACCAGAATAAACTTGATCCACAATAGTTCTATTGAGGCTATTGTGAACCACAACATTTTATTTATGATTTCAGAGGACTAAAACTAGCAACAAGGAGGAAAGTGCTTGTTTTATCCTCTGAATTATGGCCAACATTTCTAAAAGTAGCCACCAACTTTGGTTGGATGCATCCTGGGTATACGTTTTAGAGATGCCGTGCCCTCCAGAGCCAATGTTAGACCTTTGAGGGTCCTGAGCAGACAGCACTATCATGTGGGGGACAGAGGTAAGGATGCCTCTACTGAGCGTGAGCAATGCAAGACATCCCTCATGGGCCTCCCCACCACTTAATATAGCTGCCAACTTCATCAGAGGGCTCTGTTCCTTTCCAGTCCCCTTCCCCATGCCTGATGGAAGGGATAGTGCAGTTAAGTGGCCAGCTAACTGCTAACATCATAGCTCCATTTTGCTCCTGGGGGGAGGAGATTGAAGGAGTGTGTAGGGTCACTAGCTGCCTGGCCTCTCACCTGGTTGATGTCCTCATTCCATCCCCTTTGGAGAGGAGGGGACAGAAGGAACAGTGTAGGAGGGCAGGCAGCTTGCTGGGCCTTGTACTTCATGGGGCTGCAGTAAACTGACTGGCAAGATTTCTGGGGATCCATAAAGCAAAGGACTTTAGATGGCAGGTTGCCTTGTCTGTCACGCCTAAAGACTAGCCATGCATCTGCCTCTCTGCTCAAATGGAAATCCATCTGAGCTGTGGATGCTCAGAACACTGAATATTAGCCCATAAGTGCAGAGAACAAAGAATTCCAGCTTCTGATTTAGCTACACACATTGTGTGCTTTCACCTCCCAATACATTCTCCACAGCATGGGCATTTGCAAAGCTTCATAGGGGGAAATGGTATTGTCAGCCATGTGTTCAAGAGAAAAGTTTTATGATATGCAGATAGTCACGTCTGCCCTTTATTTTTTTTTATTTTTAAAAAAGTTTTTATTCCCATCAATTGGAATTTCCCCCAGGCCCTTAAAAACTTGCTTTGATTTTTGACTATAAAAACCTGCTTTGTTTCCATTATCCCACCACTTCACTGTTGCTAGAGGGTTTTTCCCCACCTTTTTTCCATTTTGGGCTCTTTCCTTTTTTATTGTGTTCCTTTGCGCTGGGTGGATCACGATTAAAGCCTCTCACTTTTCATCTGCATCTTGACTCAAGCAGCTGAACATCTTTAACAGGGAAAATATTGATTATATATATGAATGGGATTCACAGGTCTGATTACAGGGGAAGGCAATTGGGGTGCCTTCTCAAGACACCAGCAATATATTCAGGATGCCAAATCCTGCTGTGAAATGTTATCAAATGTTGGGGGGGGGGAGGGGAATAATGCATGAAAATTTCAATAGAAGGCTTCTTCCTGCTTTGGGGGCTAAGATGCCTAGGAATGACTCTGGGTGTTCAAAGTGCTAAAACTGAGTTAAACTTCACCCACAGCATGCAGTAATTAAGAACGGATTGGTAATGTTTATTTGGCTCACTGGCATCAAATGCTGTTCTTGGTTTTTTTAGTAATGTTTTCATTTTTTAATTCTGTATCATACTTATTTAGTACAGTGAGGCCCCCATGTTCATTGTGTTTTCTCCATTGGTGGCAATGGGGAAAACACAATGTAAAAAACAGACATGACAGTGGCCCGCACCACCTGCAGGTCTGTTTTTACCCGCAATGAACATGGGCTTCTGAGTATAGTTCACCAGAAGGCAGCTGAGTTTTGAAATGTTGAAATGTTGATCCAGTCCATTAAAGCTATCTATCTAACTAACTAGATAGTTTGATAGTCTTTGTATACCAGTGGTGGAGAACCTCCAGCTCAGGGCCAAATCCAGCCTGTGGCTATTTTTATTTGACTCTGTTCCAATTTCTGGATCCAGTCCCTATTCTCAACCACTGAAAGGGGAGGGGAGCAGAGATGAGGGTGTGCATTCAAGGATAAGGGATGGATCTGTAGCATAGATCTATGATTTGGACCACCTTCTGCCTTCCCTCATCCACCTTTGACCTCCCCATCACCTACTCCTATCCAGTCCATTGAGCGTGTACCAACTGTCAAAGTGGCCCATGGGAGGGAAAAGGTTCAGCATTCCAGCGAATACTCACGGTAACAGCAGAACAACTTTTTAATGTTAGTAGATTTAGTTCTGATAATACTCCTATAGATTACAGATAACAGGACCTGGGCTGGGAAGGTAAAGTGACCTGCCTCATGTCACCCAGGTACTGGCCTCTGTCTTTCTTGAGAAATAGCTCCCTAGATTGTTGTAAAACATTTCAGCCCAAGTCATTTTTGGTATTACCCCATAATGGACACTTGAACAAAAGTCTTCTCTTTAGTGGAGTAAGCAAAAGGGGGTTACAAGATAAGGACCTTGGAAGGGAACTATGATCTCCCCTCTGATGGAGTGGGAACTATGATCTCCCCTCTGAGGCAAGAGAGGGAACCTCAGAGAAGGAACTACTTCCCTCTGAGGCAAAAGAAACTCTGTTGAATTCAAAATATCTTTCTTTAGTCCTTTGTTTAATGACTTATTTTTATAAAAGTTTAGCCATATCAACTGTTTTTATCCCAACAAGCCAGTGTTGTGCCTTATTCTTCCATTTATTCTTCTTTTTAGATTATTGTTTTCATTTTTTTTAGCTCAGCGCCTTTTTGTAAGGTGTTAACTCCACGGTATGTAAAGTGAGATTACAGAATTCACAATGTCGCCTTGTATTTTGAGCCTTATATTTTGAGGCTTTACCCTCTGATATCATATAATAACTGATCTCTCAGTTTGTTATGCCTTATAATATTTTGAGACTGTGTTACATGTTCATTTCTTTAAAATAATTCTTCCTTGTTGGAGTAGATTTTTCTGTCTTCTTCAGTTGTTTGGTAGTTGTGTTGCTATGGCCCAAATGACAAGCCAAAATTCAGGGTTCTAGTGAGGTTGTTTCCATTTGGATGAGAAATCAGGAATATGTACATCACATAACACTGGTGCTTCAGAGGGTGTTTATAAGAGATGGGAAGGTGGGGATGGGTGTGATCGGTGCGCTGGGGGGAGGGTGCGTGGAGGATGCCATGCATGAGGGAGCATTTCACACAAGTGCCCTGCCCACACACCCTGTTGGTGTATTGGGGGGGGGGGCAGAGATGCATGGGGGATGGGTGGGTGCGGGAGTATTCACTGCCCCCCCCCCAACATTCAGACAAGATGGTCCCCACACAGGAACAGGCGAACCTTGCGTGGGACTGTCTCCTTTAAAAACACCCAGGTCTGCACTGGCTGCCAATAGCATTCCAGGCACAATTCAAGGTGCTGACTTTGACCTATAAAGTCCTAAACATCCTAGGCCCTAAAGAACTGTCTTGCCTTCCTCCTTATCTCCCTCTGGGGCCTCTAAGATCAACCAAGAGTGCCCTCTTGCAAGTTCCACTATTGGCCATCTCCAAGGTTCTGTCCATTGTAGCATTTACACTAGAAGTGTGCATGTCGTTTTTGTTATTACAATAATGATAACGAAAATTGTCACTTTCATTATCGTTATTGCAATAATGAAAACGACAGTTGATAATAATGACAACAACAACAAAAACACAATGTCGTTATCGTCGTTATTATTACTGCTGTGAAAGTTGGATTTTGGAGGGAAAATGTGGAGAGGGGAGGAGGGAGCAGACATCTTGGAGTCCTAAACAGGTTGAACTATTGTACTGTGCCTGTGTTGGGAGGGGCGAGCAGCTCAGCAGTCTCTGATGGATGTATCGCTGGCCAATGAGCAGAACTGTGGTGCTTGCACATGAAAAATCCTCCCTAGCCCACATTATATTACCACCAATACCTTTCCTTCCTCATACCCTACATTTTACATTGTCCCTTTCCCTGCCCTTCTCGCCCTGTACATTATATATTGATAGGTAGTATAGATTAGATATAGATATATATTATAGACATATAGATTAGATTAGAATAATTATATAGATAATTGATTAGATAATAGATAGTTTTCCTTTTCCCTTCCCCTCTATCCCTTAGATTTAGATAGATATTACTTGTGTACATATAGAGAGAGAGATTAGATATTATATAGGTAGGTATTTAGGCTAGTCTGTTGATAGCTAGATAGCTAGCTAATATAATATAATATAATATAATATAATATAATATAATATAATATAATATAATATATCAGAATTGATACCGATAACAATACCGATACCAAAAATAAAATCTTTGTTTGAAATGATACCAATACCAATAACGACAACAATAACGAAAATGACATTGTCGTTGATAACAATAACAAAAATGACATTTTTATAATGAAAACAATAACAAAAACCAAAAATGACATGGGGGCCTGGTGCACACCCCTAATTTACACACCTGGTCGGGATCCTTCCAGATTCCGGTCAGACATGTAGCACTCTAACAGCCCCCCCGTGTTGGTAGCCTTGGAGCCCCAGTGTGTTCCACCCTACAGATTAACTGCATGCTTTGGCCATACAGTTTGGTCCATTAGCTTCACAATATCTTTATCAACCTTCTGACTGGTATTTTCCTGCATTAAACCTTCACAAAAGGTTCCTTCTTCCTATATGAATGAGTCTCTTCATGACAGCTCAATACATATTGTAAATCTTTACAGTCTGTTTTTTAAGTATGTTTCTTCATTCACCTGGCTTTTTGAAGTAAATATTGTAAAATGTCAGTCCTTTGTTACTTGGTCTTTGCTAGAAGCCAAGCTGCCTGGCCTGGTAAGCCCATATAAAAGCTTAGTTGTGTCACTGCATGGATGGAAGACTTCCAAGGAGAAAACAGTGTTTGTGAGTCAGAAGCGATCACTCTTTCCCTGTGAGTCACCATGAAACAAGTAGCCTCCTGTGGATGTAAGGTGCTGCTTCCTAGCTGGGATATAGCGCTGAGACCCTAAACTCTTGGTGTCATTGAAGATACGATTGTTCTCTTCAGCAAACAAATGGAGTTATTCCTAATTACTTGGATAACATTCCAACTCAGTAACTATATTTTCTCAAAAAACAAAACAAAAAACTCTTTCGTTTCAGTTGGATGTGATTTGTAGTGTACTGCTAAAACAGCTGCCTTCTCAGCTATAATAGGTGCCACAGGTGCATTGCAGACCACAAGCCTGGGGACCCACATACATGTAGAGTGCATATGCAGTACACTGGAGTAGATTGCCCCAGCAGGCATTCCATTTTATCTTCTGCACCAGGGTCCATTCTTGCGTAGCTACATCCCTGTGCCTTCTAGTTCAGAGGCAGCTGTCTTTCAGTGACAAAGTAAGTCATTCCTCTGTATAACAACAGGCACTTGAACTGATGAAGCCTGGCTTCCCAAGGTGTGTGTGTATGAAGGAGGTGGCAGGGAAGTGGGATGCTCAGTGTAAGTCAATGGGATTTGGGACAATACCAAAGGGACCATATCTAACCCTCCCTGTTCACCTATTGTTACAAAATCTGGAGGCCTTACTTATCTTTGGACTCCCTGCCCTTGTGCCAAAATGTGTCTGAAATCAGCCGGTGTGTTTCAAAGTTGTTAAGGGAGGACAATGCTCAAGGTACATCAGTGGGATGTTCTGATTACAAAAAAGGGTATATCTTCCCTCCAAGTGCACCTCTTGTTACAGAATGTTGGTCTCCTCTTATCTGTGGGCCTTTTACCCCTCTACCAGATTTGATTGAAATTGGCTTGTGGGAATCAAAAGTTTTTAAGGGGTTTATGCACACGCACATGCATATGCACACATGCACACGCACGCACAGAGTGAATTGCAAAAGCCTACTTTCCAAAGAAAGCCAGGTTAAAAGGTACAGCATGCTCTTGGATTTATGAATGAAAGGTTCTGTGTAAATGCTACTTAATAGTATTATTGCATATTTGGATCGGAACCTTTTCAGCTCATTTTCCATAAGTATATACGGTTAGGTCCACTTAATCAGCATAGCTGCTTTAATTGTGACTAAGGCCATTTCTTCTTTAATTGGAACAGTTGTTTATTCTGGGCATTTTCACATCTCCCAAATTTTCCCAATAAAGAGGCTTCTTTTCCACATCGTGAAAAAATTCTTGGTATTCTTTATATTTTTACATAGATTTTTTTTCTCATATCAATTTCTGCTGCCACCTCAAATACACTGTCTTCCAAGATGTTTTTTGGTATGTCCTTTAGGATGGTAGTGTAACTAACTGATCACCTGCTGTGCTGGGGCTGAATGAGGCCCCTTGGACGATAATGTCACATTGTTTACAAGATGTTTTCTAGTCTTTTGCACAGTCTAGTTTTAAGTGACTCAAGCAACAGTCCCCACCTCACCCCTCTGCCCCCTCTTCCCTAGGTGAGTTTACTTCTCCATGTACCATAATCCTCTGTTAAGACTTTTTTTCCTCTAGTCACCTTAAATTTTCCATTTATTAATTTCAACTGGTTTCTGCTAAATAACTTTCCTCTTTCCCCGTTGCCCAAGGAAACCTCTCACTGTCTCTTCTAGGACTATGATAATGAAGCTTAAAACATGGGTCGGAAGGGGTGATGGAGGTTTGGATGTTCTGTTATCTAAGTGTTTGTTCACATAAAGTCATAGATGACAGTGTCGATAGTGTGTGTGTGTGTGTGTGTGTATGGGGGGAGGGGACAGAAGTACAGGCTGGGCTGGGGTTTTATAGGGCTTCTGAAAAACTCGGAGGCAATAACATGTGCCCCCATGTCCCTCACGGATCACCTATGCATAAAGCAGTTACCTAAGTGTGTCCCTGGTCCAAAGCAGAGATATACAGCTACCCCAGAATGCATCAGGCAGGTCTATGCTCCATACCAAACAGTACTACCCTGAGGTAAATTACAACACTATACAGAATTCAGGGTAATCTGACTCATGTGAAAAAGATCTTACCTGTTTCTTATTAGTGGCCAAACAACTGCAGAATTAATATTAATAAGTGAATTAGATTCTTGTTCTTTCATAAAAGATTCATTCAAAGCTCTCATTTCCTCCAATTCCAGTTTACCATTAACTTTCTGCCTGAGTACAACACCCACCTTGCATGACTCTGCCCTCTAAATCCATCATTTCCTGAGCATGGGACAACTGCAGAATTAGTATTAAATTAGTATTAATGAGTATTTTCAGAACTAGTGTGAGTTTTGAACAGTCCATCAGTATATTGAGGTGCCATGTTCTCGGGAAAGCATACACTGATTTACACTTTCAGACTTTTCACTCTGTCATTTTGGAGGACTGGATTTATCTAGAGAAAATAGAGTATATCCTTGTAAATTTGGAAAGGTGGAGGATTTATCCCATCGTTTGATAGAGTGCCACTTGTTTAAGGACTCACGGAAGAATAGATTGACCCCCTCCTGGCAAGGAGATTTTTTTACAACGTTGCGCAAAATTGGACTTTTTATTGAACATGCATAATCCAGATTGTATTTATAAGGTTGCCATTTTTTCTAGAGGAGCAGCTTTAGTTAGAATGAAGTTTTAGTATATTGTATTCTGCAACTGATTTTATAATTATGTTTTTCTTGGGAGGAGATATCACTTTTATTAGAGTTTTTGAGTACAGGCTGCGCGTAGGTAATAGAGGTTCCCATGTTTTGGGTAGGGTATATGTATGGTAGATTTTTGTATATAGTGTGTTATTGACAGTGCTTTGCATTTATGTGGTGAAAGCCTTTGTTAACAAACTTGGCTTGACTAGTGGCCAAACTCTCAGCTATACACACAGAAATCCAGAGTGATTCTAAGGGTGCTAACAAACAATGCAATAGCCACAGTTCTAAGTTGTGTGTGTGGTGTTATACTCATGTATATACTGTGAGTACTGAAATCTAACAAACAGGATGTGAGTAAGTGTAACACACACACTAACAGTTCCATGTCACCAGCCACTCGGTCCCCTCATGACCACCCCCTGGAGACTCTGTATGGGGGTGTATCATGGCTGAGACCCCCTATGGAAGCTGATGTGGAGGATAGGAGTGACTGGCACCTCTCCAGCCCTGGGAGTGTGCTCGCTGAGGGCAGGTGTTATTGCCCCACTCCCTCCCCCGTGATGACTATGGTGGGAAGCAGCAGGTATCCCCTCCCCATGAAGTTGAGCATTTGCGGGCTCAGGGACATACATCTGGTGGCTGGAATGGGGTGCCGCTGCCCCTGTTGTTAACAAGGGGGTGGGGTCAGGGATTGGCGGCTTCTGGGCCGCCCCTACAAGATCAAGGGGCGGTTGATGGATTGCAGGTGGCAGAAACAGCACAGAACCCAGTTCCAGCTGAGGTGAAGTACGGGAGTGGTGGAAGAGAGCAGAGAGAGGTTCGTGCTGGGACTTGTAAAAGCGGACCCAACTGAGAGATGTTGAGCAGGGGGCGTGACTCGGGTAAGGAAACTAGGAATGGGTGAACGCGGTTCGGATGTTCAGAGTTTGGACCGAACTCGGTCTGTTCGGACGTCCGAACCGAATGTCCGAACTGAACTCTTGAATGACTGAACAGTTTGGTCATGTTTGGATGAGTTCGGGGGCAGGAAAAACATCTTTCCAGGGCCAAAAATTAGGTTCCGGTTTCAATTTAGTTTCGATTTCGATTTCGATTTCGGTTTCACTATTTTTGAATGTTCAGCCAAGTTTGGCTGAACCGAACTTGGCTGAACCGAACCATCAAACCTGAACTTGGGTTTCAAACTGAATGACCGAACATCCGAACCACGTTCTGTTCACCCATCCCTAAAAGAAACTGACTATGGCCAGCCCCCCCACCCTCAGAGATTCTGTATGGGGGTGTATGGTGGCTGAGATCCCCTCTGTAAGCTGATGTGGAGGATAGGAGTGGCTGGTCCCCCTCCCCCCCGTGATGACTATGGTGGGAAGCTTGAGCATTTGCGGGCTCACTGGGATATACATCTGGTGGCTGGAGTGGGGTACGGCCACCCCCGTTGTTAACAAGGGAGCGGGGGTGGGAACTGCCAGCTTCCGGGCCACCCCTACAAGATCAAGGGGCAACTGACAGCTGTGCCAGTGGCCGTGCCAGTGGCACATGTCGAAGGGGCATGTTGAAAGGGTTGTGCCTTCGGCTGGGCCCAATGACTGGGGCCGGGAAGTAAGACTAGTATCATTGGGTGTTTTCAGACGTTACGGGGCCCATTGGCCCCGTACCGAAAACACCCTATCCATTCCCCGCTGGGATGACCCCGTCACGCTGTATCAGATGTGTCGGGGGGATCCCAGCGGGGAATCTGGGAGGGGGCGGGGCCGTGGTTGACTGTGATCTTGTAACGTCTGAAAATACCCATTGATGTCTGATGGGAAGGGGAACTAATACGCAGAGGAATGTACCCTCCTGGTGGGAGCAGGAGGCGAAGAGGAGGGCCCCCCCTGGTGGCAGCAGGGAGGGGGATGGGTAGTATTGTTAGAGGGTAGTTAGATACTGTTAATGGCACTGATGATATGGGGATGTGTGTTGTTTTTGTTATACTATTTAAATTGAAGGGATTCTGTGGCTAGGATGTTATATATTAAGGTGTCCCTTTCCCCCTGGTGGGAGCAGGAGGATGGGGATGAGGAGGGGAGGAGCCCCCTCCCCCCCCCCCGGCTGGCAGCAGGGTGGGAGGGGATGGAAGGGAATGGGTGTAGTTGGAAATGGTAGGAATGAAGGGGGAGGGTATGTGTCAAGGGGACAAAGGGGCAACACAGACATTTCAGGGTAATGAGACACAGAAGTTGGGGTACCGGGGGATAAAAAATATGATTATCAACAAGGACAACTAAAAGATACGTATTAGGCGATTGTAAGCCCTACCCCCCCCCCCCCCTTTTGGCTAAAACCAGTTTGGCAGAGTGGGGGGATGGAAACCTTTTGTTAAGTAAAGTGCGCAGTTTGTTGGTAAGGTAACGGCCAGGCCGAACCTGCAACCTCTTTAGAATATCAATAGCAACAGGACACAGGAAGTTACCGAAGCCCCTACGAAGGGAAGAGGAAGAGATAGGCTCTATACAGACTTTAAGGACACTTCCATCTTGGACTTGAAGGAGCCAGCAGCTGAGAAGAGAAGCTGCCTAACGATTTATTTATTTATTTTATTTATTTATTTTTCCAAATTTATATCCCGCCCCCTCCTGCAACGCAGCTCGGGGCGGCTCACAACAGTCAACAATAAAACATTAAAATTCATTTTAAAATATAAATATAAAATATAAAATATACGATATAAAACAGGGCTAGAAAAATAATACATAATTAAATAAATGGGTGGGGGACTAAAATCATCCCTCCCCACCCTCCCTCCCAAAGGCCTGGGCAAACAGCCAGGTCTTACAGTTCCGCCGAAATGTTAAAAGGCTTGGGGCCAGGCGAGCTTCCTCCGGAAGGGAGTTCCACAGCCGCGG
>QEPC01008874.1:5113058-5143749 GCA_003113815.1 Sphenodon punctatus
GAGAGAGAGAGAGAGAGAGAGAGAGAGAGAGAGTTGTAGGAGTTAGCTTAGTCATAGAGATAGCATTAGTGATTTAGTTTTAGTGTTTGTAGGAGTAGGTCTTTGTACTTATTAGATAATCCATTTAGTTCATAGCATTTAGAATAGTTCATTGCAGTTAGATTTAGTGTAGATAGATATATATAATCTTAGATAAAATAAATAAATAAAAAAGACCCATATAAAAACAAAAAAAACAAATAAAAAGCAAAAGAAAACCATATAAAACCCAATAAAAAACCAAAAAACCATATAAAAAACAAAAAAACACCCATAATAACACTTCCCGAACGGCCGAACTGAACAGCCGAACGGCCGAACTGAACAACCGAATGGCCTAACCGAACGGCTTGTTTGGAAGACCGAACCGAACAGCCGAACCCGAACTCGGCGAACGAACCTAACGAACGAACCGAATGAACGAACCGAACACATCCGAACCGAATGGCCAAACCGAATGAACGAACCGAACGCATCCGAACCGAATGGCTGAACCCGAACCGCGATCTGTTCACCCATCCCTATTTTTGGCGGTGCTCTGTGCACAGACTCGGTGGGCCTGTGTGCCTCCCCATGCACCAATTTCAAATGAGCAGCTGGACACGTGGACCGGGGGTGGGGGGGCAGGCATGGAAGCATCTCATTTAAAAACACCCTGTGTTACTTCATGTTTTATTGATATTAGACAATGGATGTTTTGACACACACATTTCTCCTGCATGTTTGCTGTTACATCCAGAACTTTCTGTGTGTCTAAATTACTCACTCAGATCTTAAACATCTGGATCTTTGAACTTCTGTGTAGAACTTCTCCCAGAACTTTTGTGTGTAAAAAGTTCTCCTGGTAAACTGCTTTGCTCCAGGCAGCTGTGGTCACTTGGTTTCCATGACAGCCTGTCACATCTACAGCTGTGGCTGCTTTAGACTGCCTCAGGGCAGTGTTCATGTGAAGAATGCATCCAGGAACTGCCTCTGGGCAGTGTGTGTGTGAAAAATGAATCCGGAACTTACTTGTGGTCTTGTAAACCCAGAAGATTGAAAAATCCGGAACTTTAACGTGTGTGTAAAAATGCCCATTATTATCTAATAGCTCTCAGGGGCTTACAGTCTAGAATGGACACGGGAGGGGAGAAAAGAGGGAGGGGAACCTAGGGAGCAAGAGGGATACATGACACTGGGTGATTTCAGACGTTACATTTTCAGCATTCACCACAGTCAACCGCAGTCAACCGCGGGTGGTGGTGAAAGAGCCATGCACGTCTGTTGGCCCGCATCCAGATGTTCACTACAGTCAAACGCGGCCTAGGGTGAACCTAACCATGCTTCGTGAGGTCGGGGCCGGAGGAGGTCCAGAAGTGTGGTGAATGCTCACCACAGCAGGGGTGAATGAAAAGTAACTTCTGAATGGAAACCCCCAGCCGCGGTGGAAGGAAATGACCACGGGCTGTGGTGATGGCATACAGCACTGCTGCTAGGCAACCAACAACAAGCGGAACACGGAGGGAGATTTAAAGGGCAGGCAACAGTAGGGGAACGTGTGCTCGCTACGACCCCTGACCACGCACCTGTGCCACATATATGTACGCTTCCACCCCCACCCCCCGGGACCATTGTGTGCGCACCGGTGGCTACACAGCCTATGTCAGAAGGGCTAGCGGCCCGGGAGCTCAGCCCCCTGCATGGGGGGGTCTGCTGGTGCTGGTGACGATGGGGTGGGGGTATACCGGGGTGCTGCTGCACTCCCCCAGTAGCGGCTGTGGTGCCTCATTGGGGATACCCTGTCCTGCCTCGCCCCCTTCGGGCCCAGGGCTTCGGGCCCCACGCCGCTGTGTCTTCCCATGTGTGCTCTTGCTAGAATTCCTATCCATCTAGCAGGTGTGTATGTGTGTGGTTGTCTGGCCTTGAATGCCGGCAGCTGTGCGCTGCCCATTCCCTTTGCCTCCCTCCACAGCGTCCCCATTGTTCCTGTCCTACCATTATCTGTCAACCTTGGCAGCCCCTGTCTGCCTGTGCAGCCCCCCTGCCCCACATCCCATGCTGCCCCCATGACCGCTGCAGCTCAGACCCTCCAGGAGCTGTACCATAGCAGCTGCATCTCAGCCTGAGGTCCTGCTCGGCGGCTCCGGGGGCTCTGTCTGTGCCTGGACTGCCCGCGAGAGCATGGCCCTTTGCGACCTGTGGCGTTCGCACATCATTCAGCCCTGCCTGTGCTCCTTGCCCACCTGGCCGGATGCCTATCATTGCCTGAGCTTTGGTATGCTGCACTTTGGCTATGTTGCGACCGCTGGCAATTGCTGTGTGCACTGTGAGGGGCTGGGGCTCGCCCCCTTCCCTGAGAGGCGCCTACCATCAACTCTGGGGGACCTTGCAGCATGGAGTCCTGCCAAGACAGCCTCCACCCTGTGTGTGTGTGTGCTTTCCCAGGATATGCGACCTGCCTGAGTGAGGGTGGCCCTGCCGTGGCTGTGTCCTACTTCATCAGCGTGCAGGGTGCGCGTGGGTATCCACACTCCCGTGGGGCTGCCTACTACCATCTGCTGGAGCTGTCCCATCTGCCCTGGCCTCCTGCGGCTGATTATGGCATGCTCCCCGCCCCTCTGGACCTGAGTTGGCGGCCCTGTCTGAGGTGTGCGGCCGCTCTGATGTGCAACTCGGGATGAGCTGTGTGGATCCCTTCGAGGCCTTCTACCTGATCTGCTTCCACATGGCTGCCCGCGGCTTCTGCCAGGGTCTGTGGCAATGGCCTCGCTATGTGCACCTGCCGTCATTACTGCCCCCTCCACCCGATGGTAGCCCCAGAAGCTGGGTCTAGGACGCGCCGGCCTCATCTGGCATCCGGGTGCCTCCTCAGTGGCTTCCTTCCACCTGTGGCCTGGGTGCTATCGCCACCACCTTCTGCCACCTTGGGACTGCTGGACCACCTGTGACCCGCCTCTGTCCGCCTGTTGTCCTTTTGCCTGGGACCCAAACCCTCCGGGTGGTCTCCTGCTGACATGTCACTGACAGCCCTCTGTCTCCATGAGCTGCCTCCCCCACCCTTGCGCCCCGCTCTCCTGCACCTGGCCTGGTGGCCCCTGTTCCTTGGGGCTGGGGCCGCTCCCTCGCCTTGGTGGCCCTTGATCGTGGACTGACCTTCCACCAGCCCCCTGTTTGCCTTGGGGTGTGTGTCTGGGTGGCCCCCTTGACCTTCCTCCCCCATGCGGGTGGGTGGGTGGGATGTCCGTGCCTTTGTCCGGTGCTTCCTCTCGCGCACTGGGTGTGATTCTCCTCCTGACTTGTGTTCCATGGCTGGACGTTGTGCTGGTTCCCCCCCTCCCAGACTGGGCCTCAGGCCCTCCTTGCTGCTGTTCCTCTCCTGCGCCGTTTATCCTCGTGCTCCAGAGCTGTATGCCTCTCCGCCGGGCTGTTGCTGCTTGTGCCCTCAATAAATACCTGTTGTGCTTCACTGTGCCTTGTGTTGCCTCCTGTCTCCTTGGGCTTCTGGGTCCCCCTTCCCCTTGCCTGCTGGGCTCCTGCCCCCTCCCCCTCCTGATGGGCTGGCCATGCTGGCCCCTCGCCACCTCCTACCTCCTGTGCTTCCGACCAGCCATGGGGTTCCCTGCCCCCCCTGGTGTGTGCCTCCCTCTTCTCCCCTGTCCAGCTCCCCGTGTTGTGTGTGTGCTGCTTCATGTGTGTGTGTGCACTTCTCGTTTTGAAGTGCACGTGGCTTCCGTGTGGCCGCTGTTTGCGAGTGCTGCCCGCTCTGCAGCTCCCTCCACCCCCTCCCTTCATGTTTCCCTTCCCTGGGCCGGGCCCTCTGCTGTCTGTGGTTTCATTTGCTTGCGTCCGTGCAACCCTGGTGCCTTATGGGGCTCCCACCGCGATTCTTGTCACCACGTCACATTTTTAGGGTTCTCCCAGCTCGGGTTCACTCCGGTTGGCCCCGGGTGGTGATGCCGCCCCTGTCACATCTGTTGGGGCCGCGCGGCTCACCGCAGCCCACGGTGAAGCACTTGACACCGGGGTGGGATTCACTGTGGTGAATCTCACCGTGTCATGTCTGAAATCACCCATTGAGAAGTTGTAGATGCACATGCTTAGCTTAATTATAGAGGGAAATGGGGAAATTGAATGATAGGACATTTGGAGGAGCATCAGTAAGTACTAGTCCGTTGGGACTAAGAGCTAGGGAAAGTCTGATAGAAGAAGTAGGTTTTAGGAGGCATATGATGGTCAGGAGTCAGGAGTTTACTGTCTCACTCATTATGTTCCTTGCCTACATAAACCATACCCATGTAAAGAGGGCCATACTTCAAGAATCTGTGGGGCACAAATCTCTAGTCATGTTTGCCTCCAAAGAGTGGGAAAACTGGTGTAGAAACTTTAATTCCCCTGTGGTTTTTAGGAATGTGTGTATGATGCACAGGGGTGTAGCTAGATGGCAATGGGTCCTGGGGTGCAGAAGATGGAATGGGCCTCATACTGGGCCACTCCATTCCAGTGTGCATATGCATTCTACATGAGTGTGGGGCACCCAGGCGTGAAGGGTCCAGTGTGGTTGTACCCGATGCACATATCATAGCTATGCCCCCGGTGAAGCAGCTAGCCCTGAGATGGTGGTTTGGTGTGTGTGCGTGCTCAAATCAAGAGACTGCTGGGAGGAAGACCAGGAGGGTGAGGGGGTGGGTTGCATTCCAACCTACCATACACCCTTGCCAAGACAGCAAACTGGATCAAGCCAGTGGAAAGTAAAGACCATCAGAGCCAAAATTCTCATTCTTAAGTCCCAGCTGTCCCAGAGCTGTTTACAAGTCCTCATGTTCCAGTCAAAGCAAATCAATAAAGGGAGCCGGGTGGGGTGGGGAGGGGATCACTAAATGCTTATTAATGTTGGGTGAGATTTGTTCATGGGTGGACTAGTGTTTCTTGAGAATGTATTGTTCAGAAAGGTAGCAAAATGAGTTAAAGTTTTAAAAAATGTCCCTGGTTTATATTTTTTCTGTTCCAAAATGAGTCACTACCCAATAACATATTGTACGGATTCCTAATGTACTTCTGTGGCCTAGAGGGCCAGCAAATGTGATTCTTTCCAGTAAACGCTATAACCTCTCCCTGTCTTACAGCCCGAGGGATTCAGCCCTCAGTGTCAGTACACTAGATACATTTTATGGTGCCATATGAGAATCAGTCACTCAGTAAAACTGGATCTGCTTAGACTCTGGCAAGCACTGGAACATTCCTCCCTGACAATAATACAGGTTTGATTGACATTTACTAGCCTATCCCAGCATGTTCAGCTAGTTAAAAGTACAGCAGCCAGAATTTTCAGAAATGCTCAACAGCTATTGTTGGAGCCAGATATTTAAGAATTCAGCACGTTGGGTTCACAGCTTCTTTTTTTAAAAAAAATCTGGTGATAAAGGTCATACACTGCTGGATGCCGAACAGTGATGAACGTGTGTCCAAATTTCTACAGGCTGTTAGCCCTACTGCCATTGAAATCTTAGAGTTAGCCATTCTCCTCGGAAACACTGAGGTTGTTTTCAATTGTGACGATGGCATGGCTTAACCTGCTTTAGCGCAGGTTAAACTGGGTGCCGCTGTCACATTCAAATGCTGCTGCTGGATGTTGGCACTGTCTGGCTCCCGACCATGGTGGGGGCTAGCCCGGGCTGTAACACGGGAAAATACCCATGTCACAGCCCAGGCTAGCTCCCACCACAGTTGGGAGCTAGCTGCCAGACCCGAAGTAAAGAGGTCTATAACGTTTGATAGCCTTCTATGCTTACTGCAGTCTGATAGGGATGTGCACCAAAGCCCCTTGTCATTTTTCGTTATTGTTGTCATTATCAAAATGTGTCATTTTATCATTATCGTTATAACGACAATGTCATTTTCGTTATTGTCGTTATCGATACTGGTTTCAAATGAAGATTTTATTTTCATTATCGTTATCAATATCGTTTTTTGGTCTTGTGATTTCACGAGACCAAAAACCAGAAACGGTAGTTCGATCGCATGTGTTCTCGTGTGCGGTGGCGTGGTGTCTGTGTGGCTTATGTGAAAAATTGGTTGTGAGCTTGTGTGTTGTAGCTGTGTGTGTGTGATTTGTGCGTGCCTGTGAGGTGATGAAAGGTGAAGGAAGCGGTGGTGGTGGTAGGAAAACTGAAGCTGAGGAGGAAGGTCAAGGTGGAGGTGGAGAAGGAACAAATGGAGACCCATCCTGGACCGTCTCCTGAGGTGGTGGAGATGGGCTCCTCACCAGGGGAGGAAGACAGCAGAGGAGGTGCCACTGCTGCCAGGTTTGTAAAATTGATTTTTGTTTATTGTTCCATATAACTTTGAGATCAAGAAGAATACTACCATTTAGAGCGAGCTTGCTGGCGTGCAGGTGGTGGGCAGTCAGGCACAAACAGCGGATCTGCTGGGGGGGGGGGAGGCTCTTTCAGCACTCAGGCACGAGCCACAGAAGCAGAACCCACCCAGAGACGTGCGAGCCAGGGTCTCAACTTGCCAACACTAGCACCCCAGGAAGGGCAGGATTTGCATGTGTCTTATTTCTGGGTCTGCTAGAGAGAGAGACAGACAGAGAGGGACTTTTTCAGCAGCAGCCACAGCCGCAGCATCAGCCAGAGTCTCAACTTGCAGACATCACAGCACCCCAGGTGGTGGTGGTGTACATGGGAGAAAGGGAAAGAGGCAAGTAGGCAGCACCGCAGCACGATCCATCCACTTGGTGTGGGAGAACGGGTATTGGTCTGGGAAGGACTAGAGGCATCACCATGAATGCATGATATTATGTAGGTGTTTACATGTTCCTGTTTCAGAGAGGGTGATGATGATGGACCATCAAGGAGGACGTCTCAGGGCCAAATCAGGCCAACAAGGTCCGCGGTATGGAAATTTTTCCATACCCCAAAAGGCGGATTCTCAAAATGCAAGGTAAGGCACGGGGGCTGGAACAACAGGGAATGGATTGCCCTATGACCTGTTAGGAAGTCCCTGCAGAGAGAGAGATTGGCCAGCCACCCACTTGGAGACAGAATGCAGGCAGGGCTTGATAGACCATTGGTTTGACACAGTATGGCACATCTTATGTTCCTATCTTTTTATGTTCTTTAGATCTGCAACAAAAAAATCAAGAGGGGGTCGCAAGGGACCATGTCAGGGCTGATTGCCCACATCGAGACTGTCCACCTCATCGAGGTGACGAGGGATGTGTCTCGCATTGGCAGGAGCACTAGGAGTCGGGAGAAACTTCGGGCAGAGGAAGAGAGAAAGGCATGCCAGAAGAGGCGCCATCCCAGTCCTTTCCCCTCCAGCTCTTCCAAGGATTCTCCAGCCCCCCAGCAAGAGGAGACCCCCCTAAGCAAGGGCATTTCGGGCCTCACTGCAGAGGCCTTCAAATATATATATATATATATTGGGCTTCAAGGCTCATACCCGAAATGTGGAGGACAGGCTGGTGGAGCAATTTGAGGAGCTCCAAATCAGGGAGTGCCAGGCTGAGGCATACAGGGTGTACCTCAGGACTGAAAAGGATGCCCTGGAATTGTTCCGCCAGTCCCTGGTGGCATGTAGGGTGTCCATGGTGGGGGTCCTGGACATTGCGAGGCGACATGGGGCAGAGGTGGATGATGTACCCACACCTCAGTCCTGCGCACCATTGTCCCCTTTTCCCCACATTCTGAGGGACAGGCCCACAGACCCCTAAGTCATTTTTCTATGTCTTTTTATATTTTTAAATGTTTGTGGCTGCTTCTGGATGCATCGGAATGACAGCTCCCTGTGAGCAGAATGATGGCCCGGACCAGAACCCTGATAGTGGTTCTTGGGACTGGAGTGGCAGCTTATATCTGTTTTCAGACAGTACCCCTCAGCTAGGGGCCGGGAATGTTTCTGTGAGGGGGTGCCAGAGAGAGAGAGATAGATAGATAGATAGATAGATAGATAGATAGATAGAGAGAGAGAGAGAGAGAGAGAGAGAGAGAGAGAGAGAGAGAGAGGCTCTCTGGCAGCGGGTGTTGCGACATGTGGCATCGTATGAGCAGGCAGTCTGGCAGGTGGCAGCTTGGCAAGAATGGTGGTGGCAGCGGTGGCGGCAGCAGCAGCAGCAGCAGGGAGGCCATGTTTCTGTGAGGTGGTGCCAGAGAGAGAGAGGGAGGCTCTCTGGCAATGGGCGGCGACATGTTGCATCAGAGGAGCAGGCAGTCTGGCAGGTGGCAGTTTGGGAGGAGGGGTGGCGGCAGCAGCAACAGCAGCAGCAGGGAGGTCATGTTTCTGTGAGTGTGTGTGTGTGTGTGAGAGAGAGAGGCTCTCTGGCAGCAGATGGTGACATGTGGCATCGGAGGAGCAGGCAGTCTGGCAAGTGGGAGCTTGAGCAGGATGCGCCTCTCTCTCTCTCTCTCTCTCTCTCTCTCTCTCTCTCTCTCTCTCTCTCGTTCTATTAGCGGTGAGATTCTCTCTCTCTCTCTCTCTCTCTCTCTCTCTCTCTCTCTCTCTCTCGTGTTCCCCTGCCCAAAACTATGGGTCCAAGGCCAGCTCAGGGAAACCCAGCAGTGGCAGGCTGACCTTGAGGAACAGGAGCTGCTCCACCAACCCAGCAGCCAGCCTCCAATGGTGGGGACTCATGATGTTCCCTGCCACCGAAAACACCCATGCACTGGGCATGCTGGTTAGTGGACAGGACTCTAGTTCCTGTGCCACCCTGGTCAGAGCCTGCCATATTTTCCCCTTCTCTGCCCAGTACAGAAGGGGGTCGCTGCTGGGATCCATCACCGGCTCCTTGAGGTATTTTGCCACTGTCAGCTCCGCAGTGTCAGTCTCCTATTCCCTCTGCCTACTGCTACTGCCAACCTCCTCTCCAATTGCATGTTCCCACGCTGCCTGCCCTGGGGTGGTCCACTCGGGGTAGCTGATGGCCAAGGAGCTGCTGCTGAAGCCGCTCCTGGGAGTGCTCTGCATCTCCGCCCTGCTGCTGCTGCTGTTTTGCCCCTCCTGGTTACCCTGCTGCTGCTGCTGCCGCTGTATGACCCTCTCAACTGCCCGCACCCTCCACCAGAGCATGGTTCCTCAGGGTAAAGTCTGCCATGCGAGTTACCATGTTTGCCTTCACCCTGCAGTCCAGTATGGTGGAGAGTATGTATACCTCCTTTTTAATAAGAGGATCAAACTGCCTGCTCAGCCCCTCCAACCTTTGTACCAGGGCCACCACCTCTGGTACAAGCTGCCGCTCCTTCACCCCCCACCGTGGTCTCTCAGGAAGCCTTCCATCCTCCTGATGAGACTTCAGACCAGGGGGGTTACCTGGCTCAGGGTGCCCATCGCTGCACTCAGGCTCTCCGTCACATCTTTAAAGTGCTTAAGGGTGTGCATGGCCTGGGACATCATTGTCTACTTCTCCCGCCTGAGTGGCCTTTCCACTCCAATCTCCCCCTCTGAGGCTACCTCGTGCAGGACCCGCCTCTGCTCCACCAGACGCTCCATCATTCTCTAGGTGGATTTCCACCTGGTGCTCACATCCTGCATGAGGCAGTGCTCCTGTGCCTCCACCTGCTTCCCCCTCAAGAGGTGACCACCCTTCACGTTCTTGTTAAAGTACCCTGTAATCTTCCTGCCCTTCTTGATTAACAGGGTAAGGGGGCTGCTGCTGCACCCTGATGCCTTCTCCCCCAAGCCCAGGGCATCCCTCAGCACCAGGTGAAGGGTGTGGGCAGTGCAGGGGATGTGCTGGAGCCCACCCTCCAGAACTGCCTTCTTCATGTTCACAGCATTATCAGTTACCATGAACCCCCTTGCGAATGGGACTTCCTCCCATAGCATTAGCCACCCCTCCATCATGGTGTCCAAGGCTCCCCTTATGTTGACGGCAGTGTGGCTCTCATCAAAGACCTGGGCATGAAGCAGGGCCCACCTGTGCCCTGCCCCCTCGCCCCTGCTGCCTGCTGCTCCTCCTCCTACCACCTGAAGCTGCCACCAGTGAGAAGTCAGGGCCAGGTAGGCATGTTGTACATTTCAGCTGCTCCAAATGTCTGTGGTGAAATGCGCAACTGCCCCACCTGCCCTGGCCAGTTGCTCCCTCACCCACTTCCTGGCTGCCTGGTACAGGGAGGGTACCACCTGCCTGCTGAAGGTGGTGCGAGAGGGAGGCTGGTACTGGGGTGCCAACAGTGCCAGCAGCTGGCAGAATCCCTGGTCCTCCACAATGCTAAACAGCTGGTCATCCAGGGCAATCCTCTCCCTCACTCACCTGGTGATCTTGGTTGCGGCTGGATGACGCACTCCACCATGCCCCAACTGCCCAAACCCCAGATCATGACCTGACACTCCTGCTGCTGCTGCTGCCGCCAGGGGGTTCAAGATGGGATCTGCTGCTGATGTCCCTCCTCCTTGCCATAAGCAGAGTGGGAAGGTCTGCTGCTGCTTGTGCTTGCTGCAGCAGCGAACCCACTCCTGTCCACAGTTTCCGATAGGGGTGGGAAAACCGGATCTTCCAGTATCCGATAATGCCGGTACTGGGCGTACCGGCATTATCGGATTCAACCCGGTAATCAGGGCCGTTTCCTGGATTCCCGGTACCGGATTTTTTTTACATTGCGTCCATTCAAATGAATGGCCGCAATGTAAAAAAAAAACAACCACAAAAAACCGCGTTTCCCTCCCCCTCCCAGACTGCGCGGGTGGAAGGGGGGACACCCCCCACCCACCCTGCCCAGCCCGGATTTAAACAAAAAAATTCCCCTGAGTGTCCCACTGCAGCTCCGGGCCGCCGCCGGCAACCCAGAGCCAGCCCCAGCACCGCAGCGGCCGTCCCAGCAGCATCTGGTAAGTATACTGTATGATCCCTGGGGGGGGGTTAATACCCCCCCCCAGGGATCACCCTACTTCCAAGTTCCCACCCAGGGATCTCCTACCTTCATTGAGCTCCGGAGGTCCGGTGGCTTCAGGGCCGGCTGTGGCTGCCGGCTTCAGACGCTGGTAGGCCTTCCGGGGAACTTCTGGGTGTTAACACCCCCCCCAGGGATCATACAGTATACTTACCAGCTGCTGCTGGGACGGCCGCTGCGGTGCTGGGGCTGGCTCTGGGTTGCCGGCGGTGGCCCGGAGCTGCAGTGGGACACTCAGGGGAATTTTTTTGTTTAAATCCAGGCTGGGCAGGGTGCCCCATTGAAATCAATGGAATAAATCCGGTACCGGTATACTGGATTTAATCCGGGAATCCAGTTTTTTTGAAACTGGAATCCGGTAATTCCGGTACCCGGTAATTGCGCTGGGGTCCTGGCCCTAGTTTCCGATGTCTCTTGCAGCAAAGCTCTAGGCCAAGTCCTCAGGTGGGAATTCATGCCATTGTTACTGAGATTCCCCCTCTTATTCCCATGGCACACCACCTTCCCACAGTGAAGGCAGGCCACCCGGGACACAGGCCCCCTGGGGCGCCCTCCTGAATCCCTTATGCTGCCACTGGGGGCCGCTATCTTTGTCCCCAGTGTGGCCACAGTGGACTGGCATCAACAGGAGTCTCCTCCACCTCCTCCTCGGTCCCCTCATTGGAGCTGCTCAGCTCCATAACACCACCCATGCTGAAGCTTCTGCTACTACCACCTTGCAGCATGGCAGGAGAGGATGCCCAGCTGCTACTTGCTGAAGCTGCCAGGCTGCTGCTACCAAGGTGGGGAAGGATGCCCCCCTCAAATACATCCTCCCCCAAATCCTCAAAATCCCTGGGGGTGGGGCGTGTCAGAAGGAGAAGCCTGTCCAGGAGAGGTGGTTGCCCCTGCACCAGTCCCAGCAACAGCACCCACATCATCATCATTGCTGGGGCTCCCCATAGTAATATCTTCTGCTGTCCCCAGTGAGAAATCACTGCTGGCAGTGCCAGCTGCTGACAGTGCTTCAGATGGGGGGTGTAGTGCTGCTGCTGGACACACACCCCTTGCCCTTGGCTCCCTCCTCCAGTGCCACTGCTACTAGAGGAAGGCTTGGGTTCCCTGCCTTCCACATATGCCACTCCTGAGATCTCTGCTGCAGCCTGTTCCACTGATAAGACCTGCTGCAGCCGCTTTGAGGGGAAAAAATGAGGTCTCTTCAGCTTGAGCGGTGGGCTGCCAGCAGTGGCAGAAGTGGCAGCGTGCTTGCTATCTCCCCCACAACCATGCCCTTGTCCTCTACCAGGGCCACCTGCCCCAGAGGGTGAACTACTAGGAGTCCTTCCCTTCCTCATGGTAATGTACACACAAGTGCACACTACAGTCAAAGAACTAAGTACTGGATGATATATACACAAAACCTGACCTAACATAATCCTAGTATCCTATAATCCTAATATATATAATAAAATAGACTAGCCTAAATACCTATATAATATCTCTATATATGTACACACAACTAATATCTATCTATCTATCTATCTATCTATCTATCTATCTATCTATCTATCTATCTAATCTACAGGAGGGAGAAGGGCAGGGAAAGGAAGAAGGTAAAAGGCAGGGTATATGAGGAAGGAAAGAAAGGAATTGGTATGTAATGTAATGAGGGCTGGGGAGGATTTTTTGTGTGCAAGCACCAGTTCTGTAAAATGCAACCTGACAAGCAGAGAGCTCTCATAGAACAGAGAGAAAAAACATGGCTCGCCCATTATAAAGGGTTGCAGTACCCTCCCCCAGAGCCCCCCTGATTGGTTGTCGGAGGCAACAGGCATTGAGCAATCACAGAGTGCCATGAGACTGCTGGGGCCTGATTATGCTGCTCATTGGCCAGCGATACATACATCAGATACTGTTGAGCTGCTTGCCCCTCCCAACACAGGCACAGTTCAAGCCTCTTCAGGGCTCCGAGATGTTTGCTCCCTCCTCCCCTCTCCATTTCCATTCAAAACGAAACCACAACTGTCACTAATAATAACAATGATAACAATGTTGTCATTTTCATTATCGTTGTCGTTATTCTCTATTGTCATTTTCGTTATTGCAATAACGATAACAAAACCAATCATTTTCATTATCATTATTGTAATAATGAAAACGACATGCACACCCCTACGAGTGGTGGGGGGAGCCAAGCACCATGGCAGCTGTCATTGGCTGCCATGGTCACCCATCAGCCAGTGCAGGCAAG
This sequence comes from Sphenodon punctatus, assembly GCA_003113815.1. NCBI lineage: Eukaryota > Metazoa > Chordata > Lepidosauria > Sphenodontia > Sphenodontidae > Sphenodon > Sphenodon punctatus. Next base: position 5,126,193 of record QEPC01008874.1, read on the forward strand.
CCGCCCCACACAGCGCAGGGGTAGGCGGACATACATCAGTGCATCTCCCGACTCCATCCCTGGCCTGGCTGCCATCATGTTTGTTCGGTGGCTGGGCGGAGTCCCAGCCCGAGTGACAGTTCCCATCAGAGAAGTCTGTGGTGGCAGTGGGAACTGTCATGTATGAAAACACCCTGAGTCACACATTTACAACTTTGGCCAGGGAAATGGCAGACCAACATCATCTACAGTCACACCTATTACAGTGAGTAACTATTTAATGTTGTTCACCTATATAAACCAAAGAATGCCATGCTGATCATCTTAACAGACTTGACAATGGCTTTCTTGGAAAGTTTTATATCTCAGGAAAATCCCTGTAAGCCTCATCCATTTCCATTGGGGCCCTCAAATCTGTCAGTTTATCAAGGTTGGGGTTATTTATTTTATTTTTTGGGGGAAGGAACTGATGCTTTATCCACTGGCCCTTCTGTCCATTCACTGGCCTCTTCCAATCAATATCAAAGCAAATTTTAATGTCACCGATTTTAACATTATGCCATTCTCCGTGTGGATATTAAGAGATCCATCCATGCACAGCCATGTTAGGAGATTTCTGGACCAGGCATCAGGTGTGAGGGAGAGGTAGAACTATATGTCCAGTACCATCAAGAGCTGCAACCACGATAATCTTATAGGGTGGTATGTCCTGCCCACCCCCCGCCCCCGCCCCCCAGACCACACTCCGAGTCCTGCTACCTCATCATACACTCTCTCTATCTTCCCCCACTCAACCACACTCCACTTATATGCTCTGTTTGCCTCCTGGAAGGGGAAAGGACAGGCAGTGTGAGCTGCAAGCAGAAGAGCTGTATTCTGTTCACACTTCACACTTCCTGTCCTTTCTCCCACAGAGCACACTTTCCCTCCCCAATGTAAACAAAGCTTGGAGAGGTGGTAGGTAGGGGATTGACAAGATATACATGCTTTCAGGGTTGGGGGCTACAGCTAGGGTCCTCACCCTCTTGTTGCAGTCAGGGCACCACCACCCTGGCTGTCATGAGAAGGGGAGGGCAGAGCTGATGGAGGATTGATTCTGTTTCCCCATCATCTTTTGATAATGCACTGGCCAGCAGAATGGAATTGCTGCCTATGCGTGCAAGGGGCTGCTGCAAATCCTGCCCCTAGGAGGATGGGGAGCTGGGGAAGAACTGCAAGTCCTAATCCAATTTCTTCCTTGAGATTCTCCTGGATGGAGGAGCTACATGCTCAGGGCACCATTGAGTAAAGGCTCAATCTCACCATCTGCAAATACAAACCAAATTCTCTCAGGATAACAACATTTCCTTCTTAAAGCACTGCATGCTTTCCTAGACTGAGGCAATCTGAATGAGAAGATAATATGGAAAATGCTGCCTAAACATAAAAGTTCATGTTTGTGTAATTTTCATGGCCTGACTGGCCTAGCTGTTGCCTAATTAGAGAAAAAGGACTTTTCCTGGAAATATTCACAGATGAGATCAGCCAGGTTGAAGCCAACCTGAATATTACTATTTGGCACGCAAATGTTTCTGGATAACCAGATGGATTAAAAATAGGTTTTAAGGAGGCGTGCAATACGGTCTGGGAGTTTTCATAGCTGGAAAGTGCATGCCAATGGCCAGGCAGATCTTAAATTCAAAATTAAACAATCATGGATTCATTTAGAGTTTTTCATGTGTATTTTCATGTGTTTTTCCATGTATTTATATAGCAAATTAAAAGTCCTGTCAAAATACCATTTTTCAAGATGGACTTTCTTCAAAGTCTTGCTGGGAGATAATGAAAGGCTGAAGCAAACGTACGAGGAGTCAAACCCTGATTTAGTCATTCAGATAAAACAATAATTGCCTTTTTAGATCCCTGAACTTGAATTGTCTCTTTCCAAGCACTGCAAGCTCAGTATCACCAAAGAAAACAGGTTCTATGGGTGCTCTCTGTGGACCTATTGATTTGAGGGTGGTTTTAAAAGGAATCTGACAAGCTCAGTTATCAATTATCAATTATTAATTATTAATTATTAACAAACATTTATATAGCTCCAGCAGTGTACCTGGCACTTTACAAAGTAACGAAATAGACACGGTCCCTACCCTAGGGCTTACAATCTGAGAGACAGGAGCTGGGGAGAGACATAGGAAGGGGAACAGGGAGAGACAAGGGGTCTAACATTCATGAAGATGCGAGGTCTCAGGTGCACGTACTTGGTGCAGTTCCTTCCTTCTTGCTGTGCCAAGCGTTGTACTCAACCATCCACCATTTTTGCTTTGTCACCTGATGGGAATTTCTCTCTCAAGTTTCTAAATCAATAGAATTATTTTAATTAATGAATTAAGATTAACCAATTAATCTTAATTAATGGAATTAAATTAAGAAATCTCTCTGACATCTTGATTAATAGAATTTTAGAGTTAGAAGGGACCTCACATGCCATCTAGTCCAGTCCCCTGGTTGGATGCAAGATGTCTACAGCTACAACATCCCCAACAGATGGCTCTTTTTTGGAAACCTCCAGTGATTGAGAACATACAACCTCCCTAAGAAACTTGTTCCATTGCTGTCCAGCTCCTAGTGTTAAGACGTTTCCCCTGATATTTAACCAAAACCTGTCTTCCTGTAACTTGAGCCCACTGTTCCTGCTCCTGCCCTCTGGAGCAACGCAGAACAGTTCCTTGCCATCTTCTTGGTGGCAGCCTTTTAGATATTTGAAGACAGCTATCATGTCTCCCCAAGTCTTCTCTTCACTAGGTTAACGTTCCCAATTCCTTCAACCTTTTCTCAAGGTGTTAGTTTTCCTATAAAGCACTTAATGGCTTGGGACCTGCATATCTTAAGCCCTTTTTACATGGGCGGCACCCACTCAGGAACACCCAGAAATCTGGGTGTTTATGTGTGAGTGCTGCCCATGTAAATCCCTGCAGCGGGTGGGTGGGTGTGCGAGCGTGCGCACTCCCGAGCACCCCCATCTCTACCCACCCCCCATGCATGGAGCAACCAGCAAAAACGGTGGTTGCTCCGTGTGTTTTGATTGGTGGAGATGGGTGTGCACCCATCTACACCCTACCCCCCACCCACCTCATGTGGACCACGGCACACACCAACACACACCTCCCCATGCCACGGCCCATGAAAAAAGAGCCTAAAAGGCTGCCTTCCCCTCGGAGTTCCGCCACACCCCCGTCGGTCAGTCAGCAGTGCTCTCTATTGCAAGTTCCACCACTTCACCAGGTTCAAACAAGACGTGTACACGAAGAAGCATTCTCGGTGGCTGCCCCACAGCTTTGGAACTCCCTCTGGAGGTTTGCCAAAGCCTGATCAGCGTCAGAGGCAATGTAAGACCCATTTATTAGGCCATGTTTTTGGCAGGTGAGGGCAAGGCTTGGAGGGTAGATGAGGGGCTTTTAATTGGAGTTTTATATGACTGTTTTGCTTGTAAGCTGCCCTGAGCCTGTGGGAAATGGCAGGAGATATACATTCAAAACAAAAAAAACAAACAAGACTTGTTTTTCAGACTCTATCATCTTGGTTGTCCTCTTCTGAGCCTCCTCAAATTTGCCAATGTCCTTCTTAAAATGCGATGTCCAAAGCTGGATGTACTTCAGATGAAGTCTGAACAGTGCCAAATAGAATAGTTATTTCCCCTAACTTGCAGACAAGGCTTCTGTTAATACAGCCTAAAACAGAGTTAGTCTTTTTTGTAGCCACATCACATTGCTGACTCCTGTTCAGTTTGCGATCAACCACAACTTATAATTGTTAGATGTCTTTAAACCTTTTCTGACTGACTGACAAATGGTCATACTCTTACTAGAGTTGGGACAGAATTGTTGCATGAAAGTTGCAAATTCAGTTCAGATATTTATGTGCATCAATCCAAAATAGAATTTGTCACCTTTTTGAATTTCATCAAATTTGTTTGTTTGTCAGTTTATGCATCCTGTAGAATGGTGTGAATTAGAGTCAGTGAACAAGCAGGTGCTCAGAATGACCACACCCAGACTAGCACTAAAGGAAGAATGAGCGCGAGCCTAGCTAGAGGATAGCATGTGTAACAAGCAACACCTGTGGAAGACTGAGTTATAAAAGAAGTTCGTCCCTCAGTGGGAGGGAGAGGCTGAGGAGGAAGGTTTGGTTATTGGGTGCACTAGTCTCTGAAGGAGAGAAATGCAACCAGCTTGAGGTGTCTGTGGACAGAGTTAAAGCCTGCAAAGGAGCAGCTCTGGGAAGGCTGCCTTGAAAGGACCCTGAAGATACTCCAGAGAGTATCTTGATGCAGCTCCGGGTCAACCACAACTTATAATTGTTGTTGCGATCAACCCCATGTTGCCTCTGAATTCCCAGGTGGGACCTATTTCATATAAATACAAGACATATTAACTGTTGGTGGATTAGGCTGGCTGCAAGGGAGGTGGAGGCCAGAATCCAGGGCATTTTCGTGCCTAATACTAGCCCCAGGATCAGGGCTGAGTCTGAACCTACAGAGACTAAGGAAAATATATGTAGCTGTGTTGAGCTAATATTAGTCTCCATATAAGCACTCCTGACACTCCTCCAGAGAGGAGTAACCCCGCACTGCTATACATCCCCTTTGCAACCTATGCATCTCCTTTATAATAGGAAGCTCCAGAACCAACCCTGGCCCTTCTATATTGCTCAGAAGAAAGTCCTTCACTGTCAGACTGGTTGACCAATGATAGACCTTGGGGAAACTGCAAACTCTTCAAGCGCGACAGCCTAGACATACAGGACTCCAGTTTAACCCCAAGAGAGAGAGAGGGTGAACTCACACATAACTCTGCTAAAATTCTGATGTCTGTGGGGCCCTGGAAACTGTATAATCAGCCCCGGATTATCTCCGGATCACTGTTTCGTGTGAGTGAGACATTCCAAGTTTCAGCCCCGCTTTAAACTCCGATATGCCGAATAGATCAAATCTAAACATCAGATCTGAGTTTAATGTGGGGTTGGAACTCAGAGTGCCTCATTCACATGCAACAGCAATCCAGGGAACATCTGGGGCTGATTATACAGCTTCTGGGGCCCCACGGACATCCGAGTTTAGCAGAGTTATGTGTGAGTTCACCCAGAGTGTGTGGAAGGTAAAAGACAATGAGGTCGATCCCAAGTCCCGTGGACCAGCACGCACACATGTGGTGTGTGGGCATGCACGTGTGTAAGCTGCAGGCATCCCCGGCGGTGTGCTAGCATCTCCAGTATCAGTCCTAGAAAACAAGGTCAGCACCCGCAGTCTCTGATAATTTGGGGAGAATGTTAATTTAGAAACCATGCCTAAAGTAGATTTTGCTAGAATTCTTGTGAGAGGTGGGTAGGTGACAGATATATACAAGGGAAATCTGCTGGAGAGAATCTTCCTTTCTCCATACTGTATAATTTCACTTTTAACTATGGCTTCCAGGTCAAAATTTCAAAAATAAGTGACACTACAGTTCTGAGGTATACTGAAAAAAAGGACATCCACTAAGTTGCATGGGCTATGGTGTTCAGAATAAGGGATGTCCATTACATAACTAATAGCTGCCCATTATATTCTGTAGAGCTGTATAGCTCTGAAATAAGAGGTGATGCTTTCAAATAAGGAACATCTGGCAAGTGGCAACCCTGCTTTTAACAGTTGTTTGCAACCCCCAGAAATGTAATTTGTACGTTAAAACAACTCAGGATTTTCAATCTCATTATAGCTTGGTTTCATCATACCTTCATTAATCATAAGCAGTTTCCACAAGTAGAGGACCATTGCATGGGCAAGGGTAGTTTGCACCTTTGGAGGAGATGTATAAACATGACTAGAAAAAGTTCTGCTTTTATCATCACTTTTGTTGACAATAGACCACAGTTTTTGTGATTCTGTCCTTCATTCAGAGAGGGTTTAACTTTTGTTGCATTTTTTTTCCAATTCTGTCTTCTTCTGTTTCAATAAGTTGAACAAAATAGCTGTGTTTTCCTTGGTTGCGACTGCCATCAATTCACCAGTTTAAAATCATGAAATACCATTCCCGAGAACAAAAGGTAGCCTGTTTCCCACTGATAAAATAGCTGTTTTAGCACCTGTAAATCTGGTTTGCATTTAAAGTGAGCCTTTATTCCATGTTGATAACAGGATCAGAAAATGGACTCTGACAGCATGTTGTGATTTTACAGTATCCAGGGGTAAAACACAAGCTAATTATGAGCACATGGCTTTCAAGAGTCATACTTTTATATTTAACTCCATAAATCTCACTAAGTGAAATCTAAACCAATCTCGATAACATTTGCTAATCATTAGGCTATTAATTGCTTGTGTTCCTTTATTCATACAAAAAGTGCCTTTTTTTTTTTTTAAAGGTTGGTTTTTAAAGAAATAGCTACAAATTCTAGTAAGGTTCCTCCCTGTAACCCCCATAACCTCACAGGAGGTGTTTTTGCTGCACTGCTGCAACTAAAAAACCTGTTGGAATCCCAAACAAAGGCCTCTCTGCTCAAGTTTTTCAGCAATGTAATTTCAATGGTGTCTAGTTTCAGTCCAGAATACCAAGGTCATAATTTTAGGCCATAGATGGCTCTCCCAGATGTCTTTGGTCAAGTTAATCACAGTTTGTCTGAAGGTTGCACTTTCGGGTAATCAATCAAGACATAATTGTAAATCAGGGCCTCCTCCAGTCCTATAAGCTTCTGTTAAAGTTGCCACTGGACAATAAGTTAAAATGAGTTGGAATATTCAACCCTGTAACTGTTTTATTAGTCAGTAATGCTTTTATTTTAATTTGACTTTGAAAGCCCATTAGCTTGCTTCAGAGTTAACCATGAACTGCTGTACTCTTTTTTTAAATTCAAATATCAGCTGTAATGTATTTCAATTGTGTTGTAATTTAGAAATGCTTCAAACTTTGCCCTAGATTAGACTTCAGTTTACAGCACAAACGTTTCATCTTTGTGGCAATGGTCTCATTCTGAAGGACCCCAAAGCATCATCTAAGCATCTACATTTTACTGACCAAGGCTGCAAAGCACTTACTCCAGAGAAATTCCATTGGTTTCAGTGAGACTAATACAGAGCAAGTGGAGTAAGGACTGTGGCCCAAATGTACAAACAATACAGCCTATATAAGGCAGTAGCATGACATCCTTATGCAGAACAGGATTACCCTGCACAGAAATCCATGACAGAAACGGACACACCTGCATACACCCGTATAAACCTTCATAGTAATCCATGAGAGTGAGCATGGCAGTTGAGAGTATATGGGTAAAAATAAAAGGTGAAAGAAATAAAAATGATTTCATTGTTGGAGTCTATTACAGACTGTCAAACCAAGCAGTAGGTGTGGCTGATGCCTTCCTAAAACTGATTGCAGATCTTTCAAGGAGGCAGAAAGTAGTAGTAATGGGGGACTTCAACTACCCTGATATCTGTTGGAAGACAAGCAAGAAATATCCAGTACATTTTTAACTTGCCTTGCTGAAAACTTATTTCAGAAAGTGCAGGAAAAAACAAGGGGGTCGGCTATCCTAGACTTGATCCTCATCCTAACCAACAGGAAAGACTTGGTCAATGAGGTGAAAATAGTGGGAACTTTGTGGGGAAGTGATCATGAAATGTGGAATTCATGACCTTAAGAAAAAGTAAAGGTGAGCATAGTCAAACATGTATCTTGGACTATAGGAAAGCTGATTTTAATAAACTCAGAGAAATGCTAGGCAGGATCCCATGACTAGCTAAACTAAAGGACAATAGAGTCTAACATGGATGGGAGTTTCGAAAAAATGAGATGCTGAAGGCATAATCACAAACAATTCCACTGAGCAAGAAAAATAGGAGACATCTAAAGAAACCAATGTGGCTGCACAAAGAGTTTTTTGATGTGCTGAGAATTAAAAAGGGCATATATATATATATAAGAAATGGGACAAGTCACAAAGGACATGTACAGACAAGTAGCCCAGACTTGTAGGGATGGTGTCAGGAAGGCAAAAGCACAGAATGAAAAGGGATGCCAAGAATAACAAAAAGGGGGTTTTCAGGTATGTTAGAAGTAAGAGGAAGAAAAAGGAAGCAGTGGGTCCACTGCTTGGTAAAGATGGTGACATGTTAACAGGTGACAAAGAGAAGACTGAACTACTCATCTCCTATTTTGACTCAGTCTTCTCCCAAAAGGGAAACTGTGTCCATCCTGGCAAAAGTAGCATGAATGATGAGGGAAGGGAAAGGATTGCAGCTCAGGGTAGACAGAGTTGGTGAGAGAATACCTAGCTACTCTAATGAGTTCAAGTTTGGGGGTCCAGATGAATTATGTCCTAGGGTACCCAAGGAACTTTCTGATGTACGCTCAGAACCTCTGTCTATCTATCATCTTTGAGAACTCTGGGAGAATGGGTGAGGTGCCAGAAGACTGGAAACAGGAAAATGTTATCCCTATCTTCAAAAAGGGGGGGGGGGGGGGCAGGATCCAGGAAACTATAGACCAGTCATCTTGACATTGATATCTTGGACATATATTAGGAGAGATTATGAAGCAGTCAATCTGTAAGCATTTCGAAAACAATGCTGTGATAACCAGAAGCTAGCATTGATTTGTCAAGAATAATTCATGCCAGACTAATCTTATCTCCTTTTTTGATCAAGTTACTAGTTTAGTAGATCGTGGAATGCTGTGGACATAATATATCTCAATTTCAGTAAAGCATTTGATGAAGTCCCCCGTGATATCCTTGTTGACAAGCTGGTAAAATGTGGGCTAGAAGATACCGTTATGTGGATTTACAGCTAGTTAAAGAAACGTACTCAGAGAGTGCTCATCAATGGCTCCTCATCAATCTGGAGGGAGGTGTCGAGCAGGGTGCCACGGGGCTCTGTCCTGGCCCCGGTACTATTCAACAACTTTATGAATGACTTAGATGAGGGAGTAGAGGGGATGCTTATTAAATATACAGATAATACAAAACTGGGAAGGATAGCTAACACCAGAGAAGACAGAAATAAAATCTAAAATGTTCTTGATAAGTTGGAAAACTGAGCTGAAATTAACAGAGATAGAAGTTCTGCATTTAGAAAGGAAAAATCAAATGTACAATTACAGGATTGGGGATACCTCATCTGGGGTACTGTCTAGTTCTGGGCACTGCACTTTAGGAAGGAGTTTGACAAATTGGAACTGTTTCAGAGGAGGGTGACAAAGATGGTCAAGGGTCTGGGTATGTTTAGCCTATAGAAGAGAAGACTAAGGGAAGATGTGACCGCATATTCCACTACCTGAAGGGCTGCCACAGAGAGGATGGCAAAGACTTGTTCTCTCTTGCCCCTGAAGGTGAGACTAGAAATAATGGGCTCAAATTACAAGAAGGCAGATTTCGATTACACATTAGGAAGAACTTCCTTATGGTAAGAGCTGTTCGACAGTGGAACAAATTGCCTAGGGAGGTGGTAGGCTCTCCTTTGCTGGAGGTTTTCAAAGAGAGACTGGACACCCATCTGTCGGGGATGTTTTAGCTACGGATTTCCTGCATTGTGCAGGGGATTGGGCTAGATGCCCTCTGAGGTCCCTTGCAACTCTATGATGCTATGATTATATGATTCTACCCTACACAAAAAAGACCGCTGTGTAGATGGGTGAAGTCAGTTGCCCTCAAAGTACCTGCATTGCTTCAATGGGTTCAGCTGGAGGAGAGGACTGAACTGTGTGAATTGACAGAAGAAGAGGTCAGGCCAGGGAACACACATCATCCCCCTTCCTGGACCCCTAGGGATAGTCTGGGAAAGAGAATGCAGTTTGAGCCTATATTGTCCTTTCTACATAGCCCCTCACCTCCTCAAAGTAAGGTTGAATTAGATAACCTTTGAGGTCCCTTCTAACCCTGTGATTCTATTATTTTTCTGTGAAGAATGGGGGAAATTCTGATGGTGCTGCCTCTCCCATAGTTCCATACAGCTCAGGCCAGCATGACTGTCAGGGGCAAGAAGTGCATAGACCTCCAAAAATGGATCCTCCGCTTTTATTCCATTTAGACTTCGCCCTCTTTTAACCCTTCCAAAGACTCAGTCAGGACCTTAGGCGTTGGTCTGTGGAAAAGAAGTCACATTGTCTACTCAAACCAGCCATCACTAGAATTAAATGCATCACTGGGTACTTTCACATGGGACGGCGCCCGAGTGCCGCCATGGAAGTACCTGGTTGGGGGTTGGGCCATTACCGCTCTCAGGAGTTGGCCCATCCCCAGAACGGATGTGACTGGGCCTGGGCACAGTGTGTGGGTGCGGCCATGGCAGCCAATGACGACTGCTATGAGGCCCTCTGGACCATGATGAGTAAAGCAGGCTTTCGAACGGGAAAGCCCACTTTACTCTGAGGCCAGCAGCCAGATCTTGACTGGGATTTCCCAGAGTCACAGCCCAGGCTAGCCTCCACCATGGTTGGGATCCAGCCCGGGGAAACATCTGGCAGGCATATTTCAACGTGATGATGACCCTGGATTAAACTGCACTAACGTGCGCTAAACATGGCCACCATCACGTTTGAAAATGCCCAACTATTTAATAATGAGGAGCAATGCCTCACAAGTTACACTTTAGGACAGCAAAGGAGGGATACTGTATCCATTAGAACTCCAGAGAACAACAGTTTTCTATAAATATAGAATCTGATACCAAGGATGGAATCCAGCTAGGACCTTACTGCTTTGCCCATGGCCGTGGGTTCTTTAATGCACACATGTAATCAGGTCTAATGTCTCATCTGATAAGTTAGCACAGTACTTCATAATGCCAAACTGTGGCATTAGTACAGGATTGAATTAAAAACAATTGTCAATCCTAACTGCATTTTTAGATCTATATACACTGACTAGTGTTCGTATCTCAGTATAACAGTATAAAAGAGCTACTGCTCTGGCCTTTCAGAATAGAATTGCTATGAACTAGTTCCACAACATGTACTGTCAAATGATTTTCCTTCCAAAGTCGTAAACTGTCTCAACAGGATAGACTAAATAAATACACCTCTTTAAAAGGCACCTGAATCTCCCTTATGTATTCTCCAGAAATAAATACAGTGGACCAAATTTTCAACTAGTGTAAACTTGCATGGGTTCCATGGAACTGCGTTGACTTGCACACCAGATGATGATCATTTGGCCCTGCTCCCATCCAGAGATGGGGATAAAAGAGGGAAGGTAAGCCCTGTGAAATGTTTTCTAAGACCTGTTGTGCGTTAAACTAAACACAGTTCTAATATAGGAGGATTCTGAACCTCTGTGTCATGCCAAGACCTTAATGCTTGAGATTAAAGTGACAGATTTTTTTAAAAAACCCTGCAAGGTAGAGAAATGCAAACTCTGGATAAATTAAATAACTTTCTTTTAGGCTAATTAATGCCAATGTTTGTTTAATCTCTAAATTCCATTATGTGGTGTAGGAGTGCTGCTCATTTATAGAGTGGTGCAGCGCAAAACACATTCTGTATCCAAGAAAATCTTGCCAAAATCCCTGCAATGTATCTTTTTCTCTCCAGCCCCTAATCCTTGTTTTGCTCTTGGTGCTCATGGTAACAGTAACAGCTGTCGAACGTGGCTTCAGGCTGTCTGACTCCCTTGGGAGAATTTATGTGTTTTTCTACTTCCTTTCCTTATTAGGAGACAGGAATCTGCGACACCTATTAGAACAAGTATGCATAAAGGGTAATGACTGTGCAATTTATTAGTGGTCTGTTCTTCTTCAAGCAAGCTCTCAACCATAAGCACACAGTGTGTGACAGTGGCCGTGTCTCAGAACGTTCCTGCAATGCAGCAGGTGGGCAATGGTGAGTCTCAGATGGAAGAGGAAAGCTGGAGTGATCTGCGCACTGAACCCATAGCTAAATCAACTCATTAATTTAATATATATGAAGAGAGAACAGGAGAGATAGGGAGCTGCCCTTGTTAAATACCTGACATTTAAGTCCTGGGCAATAGAGGTTAATATGGCTGATTCCACAGGCCTTGCTCTGCTCACACAGAATAGCATTACTCAGGTCAGTAACTCCTTGAGTTTAATGGGACTATTGGCATACCTAAGCACTGATCAGCATGACGAAATGTTGCAGAAATACCTAGAGCAACACAAATAACAATAGCTCCAGTGTGGTCTATATGGTAGTGATTCTAGGTTCCCTAAGCAAGCATTTAAAATGAACCCTTATGTGTTACCAGTAGATACACTAGTAGTGTCTCCCTACCTTACATAGTCAGCCTGAGCTCCTGGAGCTGAAATTTGAACTTAGCCCCAAAAACGTCTGCTCCCTTCCCCCCCCCCCTTTCAGTGTGGATGAGAGGGGAAGAGACCGAGGCCACTTTTAGACAAGTGGGCCAATCCAGTGCACTGAAAAATGCGCTTTGAGAAAAGTTGCATGGGGGGCATTTGGATGCACTGGAAGTCACCGGCTGTCATTAGAATTGCGGCTCGTGTATTATTTTTAAAACCACATTTGAAAGACCTCGATATCGAGCCCCCAAAGGAAGCTTGCAATGATAAACCATATAGACCTCGATATTGAGATCTTTCAAATGCGGTTTTAAAAATAATGTGCAAGCTGTGATTCCAATGACGGTCAGCAACTTCCAGTGCATCTAAATGCCACCCCCCACCGTGACTTTTCTCAAAGTGAATTTTTCAATGTGCTAGATTGGCCCACTCATCTAAACGTGGCCTGAGTGGGGCTAAAAAAATCACCTCTGGTTGGTCAAGTAAGCCTCACCCCTTCCTCTTTCTTCTCCAGAGCTGGGCCACAATAGCAGCGACTGAGGCTCAGTGAAGGGTCTTAGAAACAGAGGGTTGTTCCCGACTTAGGGTGTTTTGAAATAAGACGAAAACCCACATTAGCCCCCACCAGGTGCACTCTCACCTGCCCATCTATTAGGTGTCCGCCATGTGACTTTCATGTCATCGCCACAGAGCTGCCACTCATGGCAGAATCCAGGAACATCAAGGGCCCACCATGTAGGCCAATTGGGGCTAATAAGCGGGGGTGCCCGCATGTCCGTGTCTCGACAATTAGGTTCACCCGCAGCCTCTCCTGCATCCAGGTCTGCCAACACCATAGAGTCCCGCCTAGTGTGCCTGACCAGCTGAGAGGCGGGAGAGGTAGCAATCTCCCTCTCTTATGACCACTTCTCAGCTGAGAAGCAGGGAGGGAGACTGCGTGGAGGAGGGAGATCTCTAGTGCACTTCTCAGCTGTGCGGTGGGAAGGGAGATTGTGGAGAGGAGGAAGATCTCTTGCATGCCTCTCAGCTGAGAGGGAGGGAGGGAGGGAGATCTCTAGTGCCACTGATAGAAGCTGTCTGCAAGCACATACAGTACATGCAGGGGGCTGCTGTTTATTAGGCTGGACACGCTAAATGTGTGAGTGGTGGCTGCCTGATGGCTGTATGGACTCAACGAAGATTCCGGCAGGCTATCGTCTTATTTGATTTCACCTTTTGTTTCCTGTGGTCAGATGGGAAAAGGGAAGAATGATCCCCTGCCAACAAAGCTCTCTGTGTGTGAGAAAGAGTGAAGGTCGTCATTGCATGGCTGTGTGTAAGCAGCATATGTGTGTGTTATAGCATGTTATAGCAGCATATGTGTGTGTTATTTCTTTTTTAATATTTTCTTTAAGAGGAGCTGTGGGCCGTCTTTGTCTGTGGGTTCCAAGGTGGTTGCCTGTGTCACCTATATGCCTAAGCCACCTTTGGTGGTAGAGCAGGCAGCAAGATCTCAGAGAGTTTTGTAAAATGTTGGTCAATTTTCCAGAGTGGTTACCTAAATCTAGAAGCCTCCCTCCATAGTTAACACTTAAAATAAATCACAGGATTTCCAAAAGCACTGCTATGTGCTGCTAAATGCATTGGTATACCACTGCTTTGTTGTCAGCAGACCCAGATTCTTCTCTGGGATGGCAGCTAGCAGAGCACTCCCAGGCCAGACTAGGGCAGCTACCAGCAGACTGGACAACCCTTGAGGGCAGCAATTCAGTGCAGGTGAGGTTATTTTGTTCCCTGGGTTGGGGAGCACAGTACTGAATTGTTTTAGGCAGTAGGAGTGGGGGACTCTATGGATCAGTAGACCTGAGTTTGCATTTACACATAATATTATATATGGTCCCCCCAACCTTTGGTCTCAGAATGAGGCACTGGTTTGATGCTCCGAAGTCCAGTTCCTCTTACCCAGAACAAAATTGGAGGTCTGCATAGACTATGTATGAACCCAAACCCAAGTTCCATTTTTTTTTCTGGAGCAGTAGACCCAGGTGTTTGTGGTAACCATTCTTGTGTCTGTGTGTACAAACTGTTGTTACCCCAAGGGGAAATTTTTTACGTGTTGCCTCAGTGGAACTGAGCAACTGGGACTGAGAGGGCAAACCCCAAGGAGACACAGTATGCCTGATTTTCAGTCAGAAAAGGTTTATTACAATAAATGTCAAGTGTTCTAACAGAAACAAACAATGTTACGATTCACAAGTACACCAAACCCTGAGTGGTCTGAGTGAGGTAGAGTAGGCTTAAGTCAGAACAGAAGGGCCAGTCCAGGTTTGTCCTGCTGGAGAAGAGCTGATGGTTCAGGGGTGGTTAAAGAGCTGCTTCCATCTTCCCTCCAGACTTGCATTTACTTTTATCTCTTTTTTGAGATTGTTCTCCACAGCATGTGTTTACAAAACTTACTTACACGTATACAATCATCAGTACCTCAAAAGTGTATGTGTTTTTACATTCATCAGCACCTCAACGGTATTACATGTTGTCCTTGCTGTCAGCACCTCAAGCAGCTAGGTCCCTGCTCTCTTGCTTCAGTGTACAGACCGCCAACACAAACATGCACATAAACATGGGACTGAATATGAGTGACAACCTCTAACATGTAGGAACCCCCATACTTTTGAAATACTGTCACTTATGGATGGATTGTTAGAAATGGGCCTGAGCTGCAGAGTTTAGAATGGATCTTCTTCACCAAAGTTTGGGTAGTGTTCAGGTCTGGCATTTGGTTTAGGAAAATCTGCAGTGTTTACTAGACCCATATGGCCATTGTTTTGTAGCACAGCCTGCCCACTGAATTGATCAGATACTTTTGTCTGAAGAATAGATTCTGATTTTCATTTTAAAATCCATACCATTTTGGGATCTAAAGAGAAATGAACCGCCAGCCTGAAAATGCCTGCAAAAAGGAACAACAATGCAGGATTCAGAACATGGTACTTCCAGATGTTTAGCACAAGTGCTAGTACTGGCACGAGGCCCACAGCATGAGTCTGACCGAAGTGTATGGAACTTGCATCAGCACCAAAGCAATGCTGTCACCACACAGCCAGAAGATTGCACTGCCCGTCTGCACTGACTCATGGGAACAATTTCATTGGTCCACAGTTGGATCTCACACCCATTTTACAACAGCATATTTCTGACAACAATGGAATTATTCCTTAGATGCACTGATGCAAGTGAGTTCAAATTCAAACCTAATGACTTTATTTAGGCTGCCCCTGTAAATAAGGGTACAGGATTGAGCCCATGATTTATCTTGGGGTGAAAATAAATGGTCAGCTGGTGCACCAGCTACACACTCCAGGAGGGGGACACCAGCCTCGGTGGGGTCAGGTCACAGATCAAGCGTGCACCCAACCAGGCTGGCAGACGAGCCCTCCCCTGCACCCTCTATGGGGGAACAGAACACATGTGCGGGCAGATGGCCCTATTACTGGAGCCCTCTAGCACACAGTCCCCCACCATGACGGGCAGCCATGGAGGCCAATCATCATGGTGGTCCCCAATCCGTGGTGGGAGATGACGCTCCAAATACACATGGGATTTCTATGACCCACGATGACCCACATGGCTGGCCCTTGGCCTGGACTGTTGGCCCAAAATAATCTGGGGGCCACATCCAGGCCAGGGCAGCAGCAGGCCCACATCTGGCAGCCTGGTAATAGACATGATGGGGAGTCTCTGATCCAGGCAGGCCATAGCGGCCCCCCGTCATGTTTATTATCACTCGTGATCTCATCATCTTAGTAATAATTAATTCAATCATCTTTAAAAACAACCTCTACCTCCCTCTTTTGCATACTTATTTCACAGCTCATTACTTGGGAAAACTGGCACAATATTCCAACAATGAAGCTTTCCCTCATTCAGCATTCTTCATTTCAATTTAATGTCGACACTCAGAATATCAAAATTCCAAATTATTACTGCACATTTTCAAACTCTGCATGTAGTTGCATGTAGTTGAAATTTCCACGATTTTTTTTTTTTTAATGTCATTTTCAATTGTAAAAGCAGGTTCAAAATTTCTACAGAATAGCATAGTTGGTTTTGACCAATTCTAGAACAATATGCTTCCCAAACAATGTTGGCAACTGCAAATGAAAACTTTTATGCCAACCCGGAAGTTTCATCCATTTCAGAGAGAGCCTGAGTTAGAGGTTAGACTGCAACATACTGCACTTTGAAAGGCAATGAATCCAGTTCTGCCTATTATTATAATGATGATTATTTATATAGTGACAGAGATGTACCTGACACTGTAAATCAATAGTTATAGACAGATCCCTATCCCCAAGGGGCTTACAATCTAAGAGCCAAGGAAGGGGGAGACAAGGGAGAGGCAAACATTGGGAGAAACAAGAGTACATTCATGAGGTTGAGAAGTTGCTGGTGAACGTGTTTCACTTAGTTACAGGGAACTAGATTCTGAGAGAGCGGGAAAAGGATGCAGTTTCTCTCATGACATAAGAACATAAGTAGTGCCGTACTGAGTCAGACCAATGGTCCATGAAGCCCAGCATCCTGTCCTCCGACAATGGCCAATCTCGATTGCATGGGAGAAGAACCAACAGTCACAATGGGCAATCTATTCCCTGTTGTTCACTCCCAATTCCGACAGTAAGAAGTTCATCCCGTAAGCTACTTGGTTAATAGCCATTAATTTACCTACTCTCCAAGAACTTATCCAGTCCTTTTTTAAACCCAGTTATACTACTGACCTTGACCTTGACAACATCCTCTGGTAACAATTTCCATAATTTAATTCTGCATTGAGTGAAAAAGTACTTCCTTTTATTTGTTTTAAATCTGCCGGCAGCAAGTCTCATGAAGGGTCCCCTAGTTCTAGTACTATTTGAGAGGGTAAATAACTGTTTCCTGTCTACTCATTTCACACCACTCAAGATTTTATAAACCTCTATCATGTCCCCTCTGAGTCTTCTCTTCTCTAAGCAGAAGAGACCCAGCTTGTCAAGCCTCTCTTTGTATAGAAGCTATTCCATACCCTTTATAATTCTCGTTCCCCTTCTCTGTACCTTTTCTAGTTCAGCTATGTCTTTTTTGAGATGGTGCAACAAGAGTTGCACACAATATTCCAGGTGTGGTTGCACCATCTATTTGTATAGAGGAATTATGACATCCTCGGTTTTATTCTCAGCCCTCAGTCTCTCGCTTCCTCTCCCTAGCCTCCTCCTTCAACCTCCACCTTTGGACCAACTCCCCCACCCATACTAATGGCCATTCTCTTGATCTTGTCCTCTCTAGAAACTG
>QEPC01008874.1:5186777-5218298 GCA_003113815.1 Sphenodon punctatus
TGTGTTTCCCTGTGTTTTGGATTTATACATTATTTTAAGCTTGATGTGCATGTAGACTGTGTTTTCTTCCATCCAATGTTAACCCTGGGAGCTCCTGGGTTGTGCCAGGGTTTTGCCACTGTTTCCCTTTTAAGCTTGAAGTGTATTTTAGACTGGGTTTTCTTCCATCTGATGTTAACCCTGGGAACTCCTGGCTCCGCCTACCGTTGCCCTGGCTCCGTCTACCGTTGCCCTGGCTCCACCCACCAGCTCGCCTCCCTCTCTCTCTGTGGCATACAGTACCCTCCCTCTCTCTCTGTGGCATACAGAGAGTGCTATGCTAGGGGATGCTAGTCCTCCCTGGGGTGCTAGGGGATGCTACAGATTGCAATTAGAAAGCCCCTGGCTGGCAAATTCAAATCTTGCCCTTATTTGGGGGTGCATAGGGCATGGGATGGCAACTGGAGAGTGGAGACCCTTGCTAACCTGGCACGTGTTTGTGTGGGGGTGCTGCTCGTGCCAGAGTCCCCCACACTACAGTAACCTCCCTCTCTCTCTCTGGCATACAGAGAGTGCTAGGGGATGCTAGTGCTAGGGGACCCTGCCTGGCTAGCACATGCAAATCCTGCCCTCCCAGGGGTGCTAGGGGATGCTAGGGATTGCAACTAGAAAGCCCCTGGCTGGCACGTGCTAATCCTGCCCTTATTTGGGGGTGCGTAGGGAATGGGATGGCAACAGGAGAGTCACTGGAGAGCCTTGCTAGCCTGGCACATGTTTGGGTGGGGGTGCTGCTCATGCCAGAGCCCCCCACACTACAGTACCCTCCCTCTCTCTCTGTCATACATCCACTGCCACCCGCTGATGCCCACTGTTTGTGCCTGACTGATGCCCACCACCCACACACGCACCCACCCGCACGCCAGTGAGCTCGCTCTAATGGATAGAGCCTTTCTTGTCCTCAAAGTAAAAAAAAGTTTACAAACCTGGCAGCACCTCCTGAGGCCGCCGCTTGCTTCGCTTGCTCCTCCTCCGAGGAGCCGGGCACCACCACCAGAGGTGTAGTACTGGCAGAAACCTCCTCCTCCTCCTCAAGCAGCAAGTTGGCCCCCAGCCGGGTAATAAGCACCGCAGCTTGCTTCATTTTTTAAAAAAATAAAAATATATCACACACACAGTCAAAACACACTGTCAGTCACCCACAACACACACCAACACTCACCAACCACAACAACAACACACCCAAACACAGCCAAAACACACAAACTGGACAGCCACACAGCCAAACACACACTCACTCGCCACACAGCTCCGCACGCACTCGAATTTCCTGTTTCCGGCACGATCACGCTTTGCGATACTTTTCTGAACGCCAAACCGAACATGACTGAACCGAACGGCCGAACCCAAACCTGACGACCGAACTGAACGCACGAACTGAACACACAAACCGAATGCACGAATCGAACTGAACCGCCGAACCCGAACCGCAACCTGTTTGCACATCCCTAGTTGACTTTGATGACTGCTCCATTGATGACCTTATGGCCTTCTGGAACAGCTGGTTGTCTGGGGCAATTGATTGGGTGGCACCTAAGCATCTGCTTCCAGTACATCAGCTCTGCAGGTTGCTGTGGTTTACGGAGGAGCTGGGGTGTCTGAAGCACGAAGGGAGGCGGTTGGAGTGACGGTGGTGCCGTACTCGTACCTAAGATAATCAGTTGTGGCATGGAGCATTTTTGAAGTCCTATGTCATGGCAGTGAGGGCAGAAAGAGTGGTTTTTTGCTGCACTCATGTCCGCTCAGTCATGTCCAGCAGTGCTGTTCCAGATGGTGAGAGGTTTGGTCAGTCAAGGCTGTCTCCGCCTGGAATCAGATTCATCCACGGCCTGTTGTGACATGTTTGTGAAGTACTTTGTGGACAAAATCTCTTGCATTGAGCATGATTTCAATTCCACCATTTCAGAGGCAGTAGTTGAGCCAGAAGTTAGGAATGCCCTGTCTGGTCAAGTTTTGTGGGATTAATTTCAATTGGCAATGCCTGCCGTTGTGACCAATGTGCTGGGGTCTGTTCGAGTCACAATTTGTGAATTAGATCCTTGCCCATCCTGGTTAGAAAGAGCTACCCAGGAGACAGTAGTTCTGGTGCTGGTAGGGGTTATCAATGCCTCCCTTCGGTAGGGGTGGGTGACGGGTTGCCTCAAGGAGGCTGTGGTCCAGCCCCTCCTCAAAAAAACATCATTTGATGCTGATGTCCCGGCTACTTACTGACCTGTCACAGTGGTGGCTGGTGGGTGTCAAAGTTAGTGGGACAAATGGCAGAGCCAGAAGTGAGAGGGGCCAGGCCAAGAGTAGGCAAATCCTAGCCAAGAGTAGGCAAATCCTAGCCAAGAGTAGGCAGAGCCTAGCCAATGGTAGGCAGAGCTAGCAGTGCACGTGCAAACACAGAGCTAGCAAAGCAAACCATCTTAAGCCAACAATATTATGTGAAGCCCTTAGCACACCACAAAAGCATCAGCGTGGAGTTCTACTTGTCCCCTGGCCCCAACACATGCTACACAGTTCTGTGCAATATAAAAGGCATCTGCTGCAACCAGAGAGGGAACATTCATGCAAGGACTAGCCATTAGTGAACCAAAATGTGGAATGGTGGCCTTCTTGCAGCAGAAAAGCCTTGAAACTGGCACTGCAAAGGGGTTATTTTAAATGCAGTGAACATTCCAGCAAAGATTAGAAACCCTTCCATCCAAGCCCTCTGGTCCCCCCCAGCCAAAAAACAGAAAGCAGACAGTTTAGGTGGAAAACAGCAAAGGAGCCATTTTAACCAAGAGTAGCCATGGCCAGTGAAGGCATCCACAAAATGGCCACCACCTTTGCACATGCTTGAGACTTGGGAGAGGAGGGGAAACCCCAGCACTGCACATGCAAACACAGAGCAAGCAAAAAAACCCACCTCAAGCCAACAATATTATGCTAAGTATTTAGCACACCACAAAAGCAGTAGCATGAAGTTCCACTTGTCCCCCAGAACATGCTATACAGTTCTGTTGCAAACTAAACTTGCAATGTAAAAGGCATTTGCTGCAACCAGAGAGGGAACATTCATACAAAGATTAGCCATTAGCAGGGGCATAGCTAGGGTGCAATGGGCCCCTGGCCAAGAACTCAAGATGGACCTCTCATCTCCGGCGGGCCTAGGGGTGCTGCCCGTATTGGCAGGTCTGGGCGCGCTGCTTTCAAACACACAAGATACCCAAAATGCAGCCGGCCTATTAAGTGCATTATGCCATGAAAAGAGACATATATATAACCAATTCAGTTGTACCTCCATAATCAATTCATATTGCCCCCACCTCATAACCACGTCATTTGCACTCCTGCCCCCCCATATAATCAATTAATGCTGCCCCCACCCATAATAATTTCATTTGAACCCCCGGGGCAGTGTGAATTGACTATATGGGGGGGCACAAATGAACTGGTTATGGGGTGGGCGTTTAAAGACAGTATTTCTGTTAGCCATAAGTTTATTATTGGGCTCTGTGTGAACAATGTGGCACACACAGCTGTGGTGACTGGAAGTGCATGCACACGCCCGCCTAACATGCATCCCCGCTCACCCCCCCCATCTCATCCCCATGCATGGAGCAACCGGGTAAAACGGTGGTTGTTCTGTGGGTGCGGATGAGTGGGGGGTGAGTGGGGATGCATGTTTTGCCATGTGCACATCCCGCCCATTTACAAGCATGCCCACAGACCCCCCAGTCATTGGAGCCGTTTAAAAACAGCCTGTGAGGACCCACTCAAAGAAGAACAGAAGGTTGCTGTCTTGTAAACAAAGATCTTCAAGATGGCTCCAAAAAGTTCTCACAACACACACTCTTCCAGCCCCACATGCAATTTTCTTATTTATATTTATTTATATTAAATATTATATCCTACCTTCTCCTTCCAACAGACAGCTCAAGGTGGCTGACAACTACCACATTTTGAGATCCTAAAAGAATAAATACAATAAAAAACATAGACACAGAGGGAAACTAAAACCAATTAAATAAGGTAAGAACAGTCAAACTAACCCACCCTCCTCTTCCACCCTACCCACTCCCTTCCCCAAAGGCCTGGACAAACAGCCAGGTCTTACAGGTCCAGCAGAAGTCCAGCAGACCTGGGGCCAGTTCTTATATTCCTAGAAAGGGTTGGAAGGAACTGTCATTCTGAGGGGGAGAGTGTTTTTTATACTAGAGGAGCTCGAGACCATCATGTGATCTATTATTTGAATATGGTGAGCATGCCATGCACAACCCAGTTGTGAGAATGTTCAAAGCCATCTTTAAGAACTTTCTTTACAAGGCAACAATCTTCTGATCACTCACATGGGGAGGAGTTGTTTGTTTACAAACAGCTTTATCTCCCAGTCCAATTGGTGTCCTGCTGCTGCTGCTGCTGTGGCACTACTAGCAGGCAGAGGCAGGTGAGGAATGGGGATCCCCCCATGATGTGGGGGTGCCCTGCACCCAGGCCTCCTCCAGACCAGCCCAACTCAGGCACGGAACTGCACCCATGGGCTTAATGCCAGTTTGCTCAATGGATGCTACACCCCTGGCCATTAGTGAACCAACATGTGGCATGGTGCCCTTCTTGCAGCAGAAAAGCCTTGAATCTGGCACTGAAAGGGTGCTATTTTAAATGCAGTGAACAGTCCAGCAAATATTAGAAACCCTTCTATCCAAGCTCCCTCCAACCCCCCACCCCCCCCCCACCCAACAGAAAGCAGACAATTAGGGTGACAAGGTCTCACCCGCCCAAAGAAACAAAAATCAGACAATTAGGGTGACAAGGTCTCACACAGCGTGAAAAACAGCAAGAGCCAAGAAAATATTTTAAAGAATAGGAGGCGAGGCAGCATAGCCCTTCCAACTGGGCTCACAAAATTATTAATTACCCCTGCCTGTAATTCATGCTGTGGGTGGGGGAGAAGAGGACAAAAGAAAGCAGTAGCAAACAATGTACGGAATTTTTTTTTTCAAAGCTTACCAGGTTTTCCGAAAGGATGAGTCCTCCTGATTGCTCTAGTCTGAGTCTGATAACCACCTTCTCTTGTTCTTCCCTCCAAACAGTGAGATCAGAGACTCCAAACAAGTCCCCGGCCTCTCCCTCTGTAAAAAAGGGAGGGGGATCTGTCTCTCTCTCTTCCCCCTCCCCTCAGGTGAACTTAGGAAGGAAGGATCAAGGAGGAGTGAGCTCTTTGCCTACCTACTCCCACTCTGGTAAGGGAGGGGCCAGGGAAAAAAAGAGGAGATATGGGGTGTCCAGAGCATTTAGAAAAGGTGCCCTAACACGCCCCCTAGGCCTTGCTGATTGGCTGTGTGGCACCTTCCCCTCTCCCTCCCCAATCCCCCAGAAAGCACTGCTTTTCTGGACTGGCACCCAGCGCATGCTCCCTGAAGTCTTGGAGAGGTCCTTTAAGTCCCCGCCTCCCTGTAGCTCTCTGTTCAGTGAGCGGAAAGCTAGAGTGTGGGGGGAGCAGCAAGAGGATGATGTTTGTCCCCTCCCCCTCCTCCCCTTGCAGTGTGACTCACAAGCACCAGCAATTCTTTCCCTTCAGGCTTTGTTTACATATCAGCTGTTAGCTTCTGGCTGAATACCAAAGCTATTACTCATCGACATTGCAGGCAGCCAGGAACGGAGAGTTAAAATGTAAACAAAGCCTTCAGACAAGCGGGGAAACTCAGTGCTGCCACTGGAGCAGCTGAGGAGCAGCACTTGGCTCCCCAGCAATCATGGGGGGACCCCTGAGGGGCTTGGGGGGGACATTTGCCTCAAAGTCCTGGGGGAGGGGCCACCACTAACCTGTCAGCTCCAGGTGCATCTGGATGGCATCGGTTTTCTTGATCCCACACAGTCTGGCTTTTGCCCGGGTTATGGCATGGAGACAGCGCTTGTGACCTTGGTCGACAACCTCCTCGTAGAACTGGACATTGGGTTGTATGACTCTGCTGCTCCTATCAGTTCTATTGGTGGCCTTCAATACCGTTAACCATGAGTTGCTGGTGACATGCCTGCGGGACCTTGTGGGGGTGGATGGGACTGTTTTGCAATGGTTCCATTCATACCTTGCAGATAGATCTCAGCCAGTGGTGCTAGGGGACTGTATTTTATGTTTTTATGTACTTTTTGATAGTGTATTTTTTATCTGTTTTAAAATGTGTATATTGTTGTTTTATATTGTTTGAAGCCTCTGTGTTCAGGAGGGGTGGGGTACAAATGTAATTATTATTATTAATAATAATAACAATAATAATAACAATAATAATAATAATAATAATAATAATAATTTCCTCCTCTGGTGGCCACCCATGTGGAGTCCTACAGGGTTCTGTTTTGTCTCCTGTTTAACATGTACATGAAGCTACTCAGGGAGGTCTTGTGCAGCTGGGGGGTTCATTGTCATCAGTATGCTGATGACACCCAGCTGTATTTGTTATTTTCATCTGACCCAGACCCTGTTGTCTCCTTGTTGTCCTGGTGCTTGTCCGCTGTGGGGGATTGGATGAGGTCGAGACGACTGAAGCTCAATTCCAATAAGTCAGGGTGGGACCGATGATCTTGGTGATGAGGTTTCCCCCTTTATTGGGGGCATTTGTCCTCCTTTAGCTCCATCTTTGCGGAGCCTGGGGGCGCTTCTGGATTCACGGCTGTGCCTGGACTCCCAGGTGCTGGCTGTGGCCAGGGGCACATTTCGCCAACTACATCTGGTGAAAAGACCCCACCCATATGTCTCGGACTCTGATCTCACCACTATCATCCATGCATTCGTCACTTCAAGGCTAGACTACTGCAATGTGCTTTACGTAGGGCTTCCCATGGTGTCAGTTCAGAAGCTGCAGCTAGTGCACATTGCGACGGCCTGCCTTCTTACTGGGATGGACTGCAGGGAGCATATAACATCTGTGCTCCGAGCACTGCACTGCCTGCCTGTTGTCTTCTGGGCCCAAATCCCTTTTAAGGAAAGGTTATCGAATGGGCAGTGGCACTACAGCGCCAGGTGCATCTTTATTTTTTTTAATTTTTTATTTAAAGTTTATATCCCACCCTCCTGCCCACAGGGCAGTCCAGGGTGGTGAACAACATTAATTAAAACAGTATAAAATTTTAAAACAATTTAAAAATACAATATGTGGGGAAAAACCCCACCCCCACCCCTACCCCTCGCCAAAAGCCTGATGGAACAGCCAGGTCTTACATATACGCCGAAACAGCAGGAGAGTGGGCGCCAGCCGAGCCTCCTCCGGAAGCGAATTCCACAGCACAGGGGCGACCACCGAAAAAGATCTAACATCGGTGGCCACCCGCCTCGCCCGGGGAACCTCCAAAAAGGCTCCCACGGACGATCTCAAGGGTCGCACGGGCACATGGGGAGTGAGGCGGTCCCGCAGATAAGCAGGGCCCAGGCCGTGAAGGGCTTTAAAGGTTAAAACCAGCACCTTGAACCTGGCCCGGTGCTTTATAGGCAGCCAGTGCAGAGCCCGGAGCACTGGTGTCATGTGCTCCCTGCGACCCGCCCCCGTCAGGAGACGGGCCGCGGCATTCTGCACCAGCTGCAGCCTCCGGACCAGCTTCTCGGGCAGCCCCACGTAGAGCGCGTTGCAGTAATCCAGCCTCGAGGTGATGAAGGCATGGATGACAGTGGCGAGGTCGGAGTCTGAGAGATACGGCCGAAGCCGCCGGACAAGATGTAACTGCCGAAACGCACTCCCCGCCACGGCCACAACCTGAGATTCCAAGCTGAGCCGCGAATCAAGGAGCACACCCAGACTCCGCACTTGAGACACCATGGGGGGGCGAACCCCCCCAACAAGAGGAGATTCAACCACCCCCAGGCCCCCCAAGCCCTCGCCCACCAACATCACCTCCGTCTTGTCAGGATTCAATTGCAGATGGCTCAACCTCATCCAAGCCCCCACAGCTGACAGGCACTGGGAAAATAAGGAGACTGCATGGCCTGGGTCGATGGAAAAAGAGAGGTAGAGCTGAGTGTCATCAGCATACTGATGACACTGCATGCCCTGAAACCCCCTCACGATCTCCCCTAACGGCTGCATATAGATGTTAAACAAGAGGGGGGACAGAATGGCACCCTGCGGGACTCCACACGTGAGGTCCCGGGGGGAAGACGTACACTCCCCCAAGACCACCCGGTGAGTTCTCCCGGCCAGGAATGAACGAAACCAGTCCAAGACCGTTCCGCCAATTCCAGCACGGTCCCGCAGGCGAGTCACCAACACCTCATGATCGACTGTGTCGAATGCAGCCGAAAGGTCTAGCAGGACCAGTAAGGTCTGACGACCCTGGTCCAACGCCAGACGGAGATCGTCAACCAAGGCCACCAATGCCGTCTCCGTACCATACCCAGGCCGAAACCCAGACTGGGAGGGATCAAGGAAACCGGTGCGGTCCAGATGTTCCTGGAGCTGCCGTGCCACAGCCCGTTCAATAACCTTCCCTAAAAAGGGAAGGTTAGAGACCGGCCGATAACTGGCAGGAGCATCAGCGTCAAGAGATGGTTTCTTGAGCAGGGGTCTAACCACAGCCTCTTTTAGGCAGTCAGGCACCCTGCCCTCCCGAAGGGAGGCACTAACCACCCCAGCCAGCAACGGCCGTAACGTCTCCTGGCTAGCTTTCACCAGCCAGGACGGGCATGGATCTTGCTCACAAGTAGTGGCACGAACAGATCCCAACAAGGACTCCACATCGGCAGGCGACACCATCTGAAACCGATCCCACAAAACAGGACAGGACGGGGCATCCATAGCCCCAAGATGATCCTCTGCAATAACTGTGGTGCCGAAATCGTGGCGGATGCGAGCGATCTTATCTACAAAGTACTCGATAAACCGGTCACAGCGGTCACTGGATTGCTCCAGGTCCAGGTGGAGGCAGGCAGGACTGACCAAGCCTTTCACCACCCGGAAAAGCTCCGCTGGACGTGACTTTGCAGATGCAATAAGAGCAGCAAAGAACTGCTTCTTTGCTGCCTGCACCGCCACAGCATAGGCCTTTAAACTGCTCTTATGCTGCGATCGATCATACTGGTCGCGAGTCCGGTGCCACCATCGCTCTAACCGCCTGCTCTCCCGCTTCAAACACCGCAGGCCCTCAGTAAACCAAGGAGACCTGCGGGAGACTCAGGAGGGCAGTGGACGCCTGGGAGCCACTCTGTCAATGGTCTCAGCCAACAAGGTGTTCCAGAACGCTACAAGATCATTGACATAGCGGGTGTCAAGGTCCAGGGGACACTCCCCCAGAGCATTCCGGAACCGATACGGGTCCATAAGTCTCCGGGGGAGAACCGATCGAATAGGTCCTACACCCTCCCGGGGGTTAACATGCGCCAGGATGCACGCCTTAAGGAGGTAATGGTCAGACCATGACAAAGGCTCTACCCCCCCTTAACTCCTACTAACTGACCCCCCCCCGCCTTAAGGCCGGTGCAGAAAACCAAATCCAGTGTACGTCCCTCCTCATGTGTGGGGCCACAGATTATTTGGGACAGGCCCATGGTTGTCATGGAGGCCATGAACTCATGCCTCGCTCCTCCAAGATCGGTGTCAGTGTGGATATTAAAGTCCCCCAAGACCACCAATCTAGCAGTCCGGAGGATCACATCTGACACCAGATCAGCAAGAGCACGTTTCCTTGACTCATTTCAATCTGGGTTCCACCCTGGCTATGGTACAGAGACAGCGTTGGTGGCCTTGGAGGACAATCTCCACCAGGAGATGGATGCAGGACATTCAATACTTCTGGTCCTGCTAGATCTCTCGGCTGCTTTTGATACAGTGGACCATGGGCTGCTGCTGAGATGATTGTGAGCCCTGTGGGGTCTGGACGGGACTGTCCTCGAGTGGTTCCACTCATTCCTCTCAGGGAGAAGTCAGCGGGTTGTCCTGGGGGCTGAATCATCTAGCCCCCGGGCCCTGGAATGTGGTTTCCATAAGGTTCCATTCTGTCTCCATTATTGTTTAATGTGTATATGCAGCCCTTGGGGGAGACCATGAGAGGGTTTGGTGTGCGTTGCCACCAATATGTTGATGACACCCAGCTTTACCTCTCTTTTTCAACTGACCAGGTCCCGCCATCTCAGTACTGTCCCATTGTTTGGAGGCCGTGGCAGATTGGTAATGGCAGAGCAGACTGAAGCTCAATCCCGATAAAATGGAGGTGATGGTGGTGGGCAGGGCGAGGGAGGTGTCGGCTCCCCTCGTAGAGGGGGTCCGCCCTCCTGTAGCCCAGCACGTTCGGAGTCTGGGGGTATTGTTGGACTCAGATCTCTGCCTGGATCGGCAGGTGGAGGTGGTGGCCAAAGCCACCTTCTGCCAGCTGTATCTGGTGCAGAGGCTATGTCCATATGGCTATGTCTCCAGACCCAACCTGGCCACCATCATCTATGTCTTCATTACCTCGTGGCTGGACTACTGCAACGCGCTCTATGTGGGGCTTCCCTTGACGCTGGTTCGGACCACATTACCCCCATGCTCCGCATGCTGCGCTGGCTGCCTATAGTGTACCAAGCCAGATTCAAGGTGTTGGTTTTAGCCTATAAGGCCTACACGGTCTTGGACTTTCATACCTCAGGGACCACCTCACCCTCTGCACCCCAGAACGACCCCTGCGGTCTGCTGAGGGCACCTTCTTGGAGGTCCCCTGTGTAAAACGGGGGGCCACAATGGAGAGGGCATTCTCGGTGGCCATACCGCGATTGTGGAACTCCCTCCTGGAGGAAGCCCATCTGGCCCCAACTTTGTTGGCCTTCTTCTGGGCCTGTAGCACTTGGATGTTCTCCCAGGCCTTTGGAGGAGGGATGGGGAGGCTGGGATAATTAAAATGTGGGGGGGTAGTGGGGTCTTTTAGATGGGTTTTAAAATGTTTTTATTTGTTGTGTTCTATTGTTGTTTCTATTTTTATGTTGTATGCCGCCCCAAGATGCCATGGGCATGAGGGGGTGGCTAATAAATGTAAATAAATAAATAATTCAAGGTGCTGTTTTTGACCTTTAAAGCCCTTCACAGCCTGGGCCCTGCCCCAGGGTAAAATATAACAAATACAAAAATACAAATAATTGGTGGAAAGGTGGATTAGATAGGGAGAAAAGAAAGAGATGCCAGACATTTAAATGCTATATAATCTGTAAATTATATATATAAAAATATTGGTGCAGGAGACAAAGAAACAACAGGTAGTGGTAAACAAATAGAGAGGACAAGGCTAAAATGAACATGGGTTGGAGGTGTAGTAGGAAACCACTTATCAAGTGAAGGAAATATGCATATTAAAGATTCTATTTTCTAATTCCTATATCTAATCTTATATAATCTGTATAAATCTAATCTCTATAATGCTTTAAAGCTGCATCCAACTATCTAATCTAATATAATCTGTATAGATTTTAAATTATATATAATGCTATAAATCTATATCAATCTATACAACGGTCCAGTGTCCACCTGCCATTATCTCTACCTCACATGGTGCCTGGCCACACTGGGGCACTTTCTGTAACTTGAAGCCCTGTCATACAGGGTGCCAATGCTTGTATGTCATACCTGCTGGTATGACATACCTGTCATACCTGTCATACCTGCTGCTTCTGTGCCCACCTGCTGCCTGCCAGTCTCTCTCTCATATTCTGCCAACCTGGGGCACGTTATTTATTTATTTATTTATTTATATTTATTTATATTATTTTTTTAAAAAATTATTACCCCGCCCCTCCTTCCACAGACAGCTCGGAGTAGCTTACAACAATTAAAAAACAATTAAAACAATTAAAACACATAATAAAAAGGATAAAACAGAGAAAACGACCACCTCCTAGCCCCCGGCCCCCACCCATCACCCCTCTCCCCCGCCAAATGCCTGGCAGAACAGCCATGTCTTGCAACGAGGTCATCGATAAGACAGTTGTCAAGGTCAGAGGGTATTTCCCGCAGAGGTCTGCAGGAGGTAAGGTCCATCCATGACAAGGGCACAGCTGATATCTCCCCCGCTAATGGAACACTCACCTCAAGGCCTGTGCAAAACACAAGGTCCAAGGTATGTCCTCCCTAATGTGTCAGACTGTTAGGGTTCGGAGGCAGGTGGGAGGAGCCAGGGGGTTAAGGACGCTACAGGCACGCCCTACGAAAGCGCCCACAAGACAAGCGCCGCCGCCGGGGCCGTCGGCCCAGGCCCCGCCTTCCCCGGCACACCAAACTCCGCCCCTGGTGACGCGCGCACGTTCGGCGTGCGTCCCAGGGAACAAAGCCACACCCCTTCACCAGGTGCCTAGGGTAGGGCTGCCCCCGCCCCTGGTGCGCCGCTCGGAGCGGCTACGCGCACGCACGGGGGCGGGGCTTTAGGTTCTTAAGCCAGCGCCGCTAGGCAAGCGGCGCTGGTGATTGGGAAACTGGCCGACAATTGTTTGGTGGAGAGAGACAGAGCGAGTGAAGTCAAGCGTGGAGTGTGGAGAGAGTGTGAGCCCCGAGAGTCTGAGCAACCCTTCCCTGTGTTCCTGGTAAGCTTGGTGAGTGGGAGAAGTGGATTGTAGCGCGTGTGAGTGTGTGCTCCCTGTACCCTTCCCCCGTCGTGATTTCAACCCTGTGGACCCTGGTCTCTTGCCTGAAAGCCCCGTGTTCCCTCTCCTGTGGGGTCCCCCGTCCCTAAACCCCCACGGGCTGCCCTTACCTCCTGTCCCCCTTACCTCCTACCCTACGCTGGTGTGTTGTTGCGTGCAAAGGGGCAGGCCTTGGAAACCCCACTCAGTGGCGCCCTATGATGATAGAGGCCTGTTCTCCTTAATCGGAGGTGATGGCCACACTTCTATCCTGACGGGCAGTAGTCCACGAGTGTTCCTAACCCTGTGTGGGGTAACCGTAGGCCACGAGCGAGTGAGGTGTGAGCGAGCGATAACCCTGCTAGTGACCCCCCCGGTGACACAGGCCAATAACCATCTGGAACAGGGCCATGGTTAACATGGCAGCTATGAACTCATGCTCAGCTCCCCCAAGGGCGACGTCAGCATGAATGTTGAGGTCCCCCAAGATTATTGTCTTTGGGGACCGCAACACCACCCCCGACACCACCTCTGCCAGAACCAGCAGCACTCCCAAACTGTCCCCTGCCGGATCAAACACAAGATGGAGTCCTTCAATACCCAATATGGATTGCACCGGATACCTCCTCACAGACCATCCCTCCTTAAAAATCATAGCTACACTGCCCCCACCCCCACCCTCAATCCCTCCTACCGTGGCTGGTGCCACACGGAATACCCAGCCGGAACAAGATCAGCCAGAATAGGCCCCGATTCATTGTCCAG
This sequence comes from Sphenodon punctatus, assembly GCA_003113815.1. Taxonomy (NCBI): domain Eukaryota; kingdom Metazoa; phylum Chordata; class Lepidosauria; order Sphenodontia; family Sphenodontidae; genus Sphenodon; species Sphenodon punctatus. The sequence goes on from QEPC01008874.1 coordinate 5,200,114, forward strand.
CCAGGGTTCCGTGATACATACGAGATCAGTGGCATAGTCCAGGATTGTTTCCTGGACTGTTGTCGCTTTATTAGCCACCGATCTTGCATTTAACAGCACCATCACAGGGTTGGGGAGTAGTGAGCAGGACATGCAACAAGCATCTATCCCACCTCACTGATCTCATCTCCCCCCTCTTAGGACCATATCTCCCCCGTCCCATCATGACTCCAATAGCCACGCCCTCTCCCCCATGTCACCCCCTGCCCCCCCACTGTCCTGCACTGGCAGTGGGAGAGATCCTCTCCCCCCTCCCCTGGTCCCCCCTCTCACAGGGAGACCCTCTCCCCCCTCTCATAGGGAGACCAGAACCCCGCACCCTTACTGGGTCAAACCCCCCTCACTCACAGGGGGGACATGCCCAACCCTACACAACCCAGTCCCCCCTCATCCCCCACATAGGCAGGGCAGGGGTCATGTTCCCCTCAATCCTCCCCCAACCCCATCAACATATATGCTAACCACCCTCCCTATCCCGTAGCCAGCCTCCCCTAGCCCTCACCTAAGGGCCACACCCAACGGCCCTTTGGCACGGCCCTTAGGTGCACAGCTCCATGGTTCCTCCTGGGGTAAATGGTTTGATGTGTAGTCCTTGTTCAGTAGCACCGTCTGGCAGGAATAAGTCCTGGGGGAGTCCTCAATATGGGCAGAAGCCCTGGCTTTGGTCCAGCCTGCCCAGCAGCTCTCTCTCAAGGACACTCCCCAATAAGTGTGTACTGGAGGGCCTCCATGGCCTGTAAATGGCCCTGAAAAATGGCCGACACCCTTAGGTGTCACCAGTCGGCTGGCGCCCAAAGGCCCCAGCCCTAGGCGAAATACATGCAGAGGGAGGAGGGGACAGGGTTGAGTGGCAGGCAACTCGTCCTCCAAGCATACCCCTCCAGGCTTCCCCCAGCTGGTGCACATCACACAGTCATCAAAGGCTACAAGATGAAGCCCTGTCATGGTTGGGGTGCTAATGCCAGTGCCTGTTGCTCCTGTGCCCACCCCTGCATGCCAGTGCCGGCTGTTCCTATGCCCATCTGCTGCTTTCCAGTCTCTTTCTGATATTCTGCCACCATGGGGCACTTTCTGCAAGTTTGGGAATGGGAAAGTATTGGAGAGTCAAAGTAAAACCCCTATTTAAACAAATGTAAGACCTGCAAAGTGATGCCCATTCAAAATCATAGGAAATGAATTTAATTACTAAAATGAAGTTAAATTACAATCAAAAACTAATATATAACTAAATCTGGAAACGAAAACAAATCCAAAAACAAAAATGAAGCTGGTTCCCTCTGCACACCCCCTAATGTGCTATGACAGGTTAGCCTGTGTGATTAGTGCTCCAGAAGAAAGCAGTGTTTTCTATTAGTCAAGAAACAACAACATTTATAGTATGTCCTTCTATTCTTCTTCCTGCAGGAATAACCATTTCTTCCTATAATTATTAAGCTTCCCAGCTCACTTGGCAGTCTTGACACTAGCCAGAAGAATCCTTTAAATCTGAGATGGGGAAACCTTTTCCTTTGAAAATTATTAAAAGTTCCACAGACTGGATAGGAGTTGTGTGGCAGAGTGCTTGAAAGGGTTCAGGATGGGACAAGAAAGGAGCAAGTCCAGATCATGGATCTGTGCCATAGATCCATCCTCTGTCCTTGAGCATACATGCCCTCATCTCTGCCCCCTTTCCCTGAGCGCACTTAAGGGTACAGGCTGGATCCAGGAGCCAGATCCAGAAAATGGAAAGAGGCAAAAATAAACCCCCCAAAAAACCCTCACAGGCCATTTTTGACCAACAGGCCCGAGATTCCCCATCACTGCTTTAAATTCTGGTTTATGTGTATTAAAGCTAGTACTGCAGACTTAAGCACATTGTGATATCAGAGGTTTCCTAGTTTTCATGTATGGATGTGTTAACGGAAGATTGATATCCCAGCCATTATCCTGCTGCTTGTTATGTTTAATGTTTACTTTGATAACTGTGCAGGTGCTCATTAGGAAACTAAGTGCAGCAGTGCTCCTTACTCCACCCCTTTCTCTTTTAACATGAAGAAGGGAACGATCTGAGAGTCATGGCAGAATGCTGCAAATTGAAAGATGAACATTGCGGCAAGGGTTCACAGCTACCTGCCTTAATCCTGCTTTTTGTTGTTGTCTCAAGAATAATGTTCAGTGTGGCAACATGTGAGCTTGCTCCAATAGCACAGATTCTGTGTGTGTGTGTGGTTTCAATGCTAGCCTAACACTGCCCCCAGAAACCAGACCCAGCAGGAAAGAGTGTCACTGCTGTCTTCAGTGCAAACAGAGTTGCAGCAAGAATTAGTGCGTTTGTCAATCACTACCCTCAGTATTCTAGGCTTTGATCCTGTAATACACCTTGTTCAGGGCTTTCTGAAGGCACACAGATGCATCTGCAGTTAGCCAATCAAAGCTCCTTTTTACACAGGCAGCGGTGGGGGGTGGATGTGCTGCCATGGTGGGTGGAGGTGGGTGTGCGCCCGTTCCCATGGGCACACACCCATCTCCATCCATCTCCATTCACAGAGCCTCCTCCAGATTGCTGGATGGCTCTGTGGGTGATGGGTGGAGGTGGGTATTGCGCAGGAGCATGCACGCATGCACTCCCACCCATTACCCATGCTGTTTGCACAGATGGACACCCATCCCCCCCCCCCGCTATGGAATTTACACGGATGCCGCACACCCAACCTGTGGGAGGTGGGGGGGGAGTGCGTCTGTGTTAAAATGGCCACAGAAAGCATCTTTATAGAAGCTTTTAAGGTATTTCCAATATTCTGTTTGTGATTCTTTTTATTGTTGATATTTTATGTATGTAGTATGCCATTGTTTAAAATATTTTTCTTGCAATTATTTATTTTGTATGACAGCCTATGGCTAATGTGATTAATAAAAGAGACACATCCATACATATGTGACTACAAACTATAGAAAGCTCTACTTTGGGCATTTTCAGACAAGACATTTCCCACCCATCTCCCACCCACTATGCATGTTACAGGACACCCATAGGGTAACACTGCAGCCCTGAAACATGTATTTGCTTTGATTTCTGGGTTAAATTATTTTAATGAAAACTTAACTAGGCTAACATTTTAAATAATGGGGTCAACTATTTTCAGTCCATACACAGCCCCAAACAACATATTACAACAAATCTACTCTTTTACAGCGGTGAGCCACTCCCTAGGTTCCCAGCCCTAATGCCATGTGTAAACCTCTTGTAAGTTCCAACTTTTGACCCTTTTTACACGAAACGCATTCACACATGCCCACGCAGGTCTACTGCATGGGCATGAGTGGGTGCCACCCGTGTGACTGCCGTGGTGGGAAAGTGGGCATGCATGCTCCTGTGAAACATACATACACACCCGCCTCCACCCATTGTCTACTCATCGAACAATTGGCCAAAACGGCAATTGCTCCGTGAGTGGGGATGCATGGGGTTGTGGGGGGGATTGGTGTTCACACCCATGTACACTGCCCCCCCCACACCATGCGCACATCCATCCCCCCTGCAGCCTGCACTCATTTTAAAAGGGCCTTTCTTTGACCCATCAGAACCAGACACATGCCCATCTCTGACCTTGCAGGGACCCTGGTCCTCCTTGAGGCTAACTCGACTTGAGGGCTATCTATAATACTTCCCCACAGCTCTTGGGGAGTATCCACTCTCTCTTGAGAACATGCTCTGGCACTCACCTTTCCTCATACAGGCTCGGTCCTTTCCTTCCTACTCTACTAATGGCTGGGTTCTGGTCAACCCAGGAGCTAATCCTGCGAGGACTTACCTGTGTGTAGTTATTGCCATATACCCCCTTTCCAATATTTAGAAAATTATAAACTCTTGGCACTTTATACCCATGTATAGGGGCCTGAGTGCAAATGGTTGTTTAGAAGGGTTTGCAATATAATAAAGCTTAATAAAGCTATTAAGAAATTTTGGAAATATATTCCTTGACAAAAGCGCAGAATAACACCCCAATGAGCAACAGAGAGAAAATACTGTAACTCATTTACCATGGCCCATTCAGCCCCCCTTATTTTCTTTTGATGAGAAAGCCAGCAGGAGAGTGTCCGTAAGGACTGCATTGAAGATACCAATGCTTTTTATGCAGACCATAAAAGGGCTTTGATAGGGTTTGGCTAGCTTCCCTGCTGTTTAACTTAAAAGAACATTTAATTAATTAATATGTTTTTTCTGGAACAATGTATGCTGAAACAGGCTTCACCTAAGAAATAAAACATTTAGATTCTTAGCAGCCTAGCTACTTTTGGAAAAATATTGGCAACGACACATGAAAAATATTTTTTTCCAAGGAGTTTCTCCTAAATGCTTTTAATACAATAAGATGTAGGGGCTAGTTGCTTTTAGCGCTTACACATTGGAATGGAATGACTGTGAAAGAGCTGCATGTTGCCTTGGGCCTTTGAAAAATACTTGAACACATGCAACATTTAACCCTTTGGTAATGTTCCTGGGATGATCTTTGTAAGTCTTTTAAATGTGTCTAAACAACATGTACAGCTAGATTATGTTCTTACTTACCATAAACCTGCAATTTCTCCATCAAAAGCAACAGAATTACACTACCACAAACCTATAGTAAGTGGGAGATATGATTGAAGTTACAAAATTGTGAGTGGTGCAGCAGAGTAAGAGAGTGGGGAGCTGTTTGTTACCCCTTCTCAATCAAATTGACACCCTATGAAATTAACTGACCACAGATTAAAACAAATAAAAAATATTTCCCACTCAACAGGCAATGAACTTTTGGAACTTGTCAGAGGATGTTGTCAAGACCAATAGCATAACTGGGTTTCGAAAAGGATTGGATAAGTTCTTGGAGGATAGGTCCATAAATGGCTGCCTGTAAGTTGGTTGGGGGATGTAACCACAGACTATCAGGAATCTTGGGAGTAAAGGCAATGGATTGCTCCATGAATCTGTTGTGCACCTCTCTGAATAACTAAATTTGGCCACTGGGCTATATGAACTCTTGGTCTGACACAGCATGACACTTTTTATGTTCATAAGTGAGATTGGAGGCCTAAAAAGCCTTCACTCTAGGAGTGAAAATAGATGAGACAGATTACCCCCATCCAGATGGGTGGTCGCCTGCCCATCAATTGGGTAGCTGCCAGATGTTTGTTCAGCCCGCCCACCCCGTGGCCCGCGCTTACGGCATCGTCCCAAAAAATGTGGAGCCTGCTGTGTGCGTGAATGATGGCTGATGCAAGTGAATCTGTGCCCATGTGGCCGCCTCCCATCTGTTAGGGTGTGTGCATCCCCCATATGTGTGCAGGTCCACCATGACAATAGAGTCCCATGCAGCGCACCAAGAGTGGCCCAGGAAGTGACTGCATCTCACGCGGGAGGAGGGGGCAGAGGAGGCACATCTGTGCATCTGTCCAGTTTGTCGCATGGAACCTGCAAGTGGTGGCTGTGCACAGGCTCCCAAGAGTGACCCTGGACTCTAGCAGGCTAATCTCTTGTCTGTTAACACCCTAGATCATGCGCATAGGAGACTTTTCAATGATGCATCGTATCCTTTCTGCACAGACAGAACCAGACTTCTCTCCATGTCACAGACTATTTCCCAGCCCTCTCTGTTACTCCAAGATCTGTGCTGGAGCAAGGACTGAAGACTGACTGGGGTGAGGCCAGGTGGAGTGGTTAATCTGCAAATGGAGCGAAAGAGAAGCACTACAGATGTAATACAGACGTAATGTTTTCAAGTAGCTGTGTGAACAGCATGGGAGCTGGCCATATAAATCATTTTCAAGCTAAACTCAAATTGACTCTTTTGGGAGTTGAGCCTAATTAGGAATGGACACAGACAAAAAGTAGGGAGCACGGAAGTGCACTGGATTTGTAGACATAAGTTTTCAAAATACTGCAATTTTTAAAATGTAACTGCCAAATTTTATGGATCTCTTTTCAGAATCTGTTACATTACTAAAATGTAAATTAAGAATATTTTGGCTGTCTGTTAATGAAAGGTGACTGTAGTTATCCACCCCAAAAATGTTGGCATCTGTTTTCACTGAAAATTAGTGTTAAGACTTAAAGGCTGCATGGAATCTATTGTGCTCTGATAAGACCTGGCAATTTCCCCTGTTTCTTCTCCTGGAGATTAAAGACATTCCTGTAGAGTTATTCCTGTGGAGCTAAGATAAAATTGGAATGCCAGAGATGATCTGGAGTATTTTGTCAGTCTGTAAGAAGCCTTGACTGAAGATAGCTGCTGAATCTCAAACTTAGGTCCAATAGCACATCCATCCATCACAATTTAGTTCCTACGAGATAAACCAGAGAACATTGGTCAAAAACATTTTTGCATCATTTAAATGTGCCTAATGAAGCTTGCTATAGTATATTGCTATAGTATACTATAAAAATATAATATATTGCTATAGTATGTACTATGTTGTATTTCCTTATGCATGGGTTAGTCATAATGTAATTATCATTGAAGCACTTCTATTTACCTGCACGATCTCAGTGCTTCAAAAGTTCAAAAAGGTTCTGTGTTGGGGGAAAGAACTGTCTTTGTTTATCTGGTTCATGATCATCACAGGCAGATGTCCAGGCAACCTTGCTCAAAGGTCAAAAGCCTCTGCACCAGCCTTGAGTGTCAAATTTCTTTATCAAAGGCCATCATCATTGTCTTTCATTTTGCTGACTGTAGTTAGAAGAGATGGACAAACTGCTAGGGACAGAAGAGAAAATGGAACCATTTCAGTCCCAGCACCATAGCTTTCACATGCACAGCTCTTAGGTCCTGGTATTGGCTGAAAAAATTAGCGAGTTTCATGATATTTGTGCTATATCCCATAAAGGACCAGTTGTCATGAGGCTCCCCCAGCCTGACTATCTGGTTTGGTTCCCAGCCCAAAAGAGGAGGAGGAAGAAGAAAGGTTGTTCTCTAGCTGATGTGGCATTTGCTTGGGTTTCAATATTCAGACTCGAGTTTATCCTAATTGGAGCCATGTACATGCTTTCAGTCAAAACCAGGATTCCAGATTCAAGCAAGACTATCTTCCTTCCGCTACCCTTCTGGGTATGTTTTTCTTGAATCCTCAAATTCTTAATGCATACCAAGAGGATCTTGCCCTGCATCCAGTCTATTTGCGAGAATCCAGAAAGCCATAGGTATCAGCAATCTGCTTTTTTGTCAGGTTATTCTCTGGTCTCATTCCACCTCTTCCATAAATGGCCATACGTCAGGGCTGGTCTTTCCTCAGGGCAAACTGGGGCAACTGCCCCAGACCCTGCTCTTTCTTCTAGGGGCCCCACAGTATCCAGTTTTCACCAGGGCAATGTGCAGGGCCCCCACTCCCTCCCAGCGAGGGTCCAAACACAATCACAACTAGGGCCCTGTGGAGGAGGTGGGCAACAGGGAAGGGGACACTAAGGGCCCTTCATTTTATCTTCACCCAGGGCCCTGCAAATTCTAAAGCCGGTCTTGCCTTATATGGATCATTTCTGTGATCAAGAGTCATTTTAATACAGCTGCCTGTTAGATTTCTTAAAGAGAAAAGGTTGAAACTAAGGGAAGATTCCTATAGTAACCTGTAGGAAATTCCTATAGAAATTAAACCGGGAAGAAACCAGTAAGGTGATATAGAACAGAAGTTCCCAAACTGTGGGTCAGGAGGACTTCAAGTGGAGTTGCACTCCCTTTGCATGGTGTCATATCATCATAGAACTATAGGTCTGGAAGGTACCCCAACAGTCATCTCGTCCAATCCCTTGCTCCGAGGTAACAGGATACTAGGGGTGGGACTCGGTATCAGATTAATCTGATAATACCAATTACTGTCTATCAGATTAATCCGATAATACTTATAATTGTCGGTATCGATATATCGGATTTTTAACATTGCCGGGTTTCTCTGATTTTTAACATCGACGTCATTTAACAATGGCCGCAATGTTAAAGATCTGAGAAAATCAGCAGTGTTAAAAATCCGATATACCGATCCTGATAAATCCGATAACCAATAATTTCCCTGGAGTCCCACCCTTACAGGTTACCCTCTGTTTACAGCTTCACAGACAGATGCTTATTCAGATGGTTTTAAAAATATCCAAAATTGTTTTAGTGTCTCCCCTGACATCCTATTCCATGATCCGGATTGATTTTGCAATACTTTGTTGCTGCCTGGGGTCATGAGATTACATTAAAATCTCAAAGTGGAGTCACACAGACAACAAAATTTGGGAATAACCAGTATGGACATTTTTGAGCTTTCTTTTACAACACTTTAGGGATATTGATTAAATTATGGTACAAATAAACCAAAGAAAAATTAATTAATTTCCTTATAAAACCCATAGAACCTTTTCCATAACAGGTAGGTTGGAATGCGACAGCAATGTAAGGGTTTTCTCTTCCTTATTCCCACTGAAGTTAATAACAAAAGTGTCATTGACTTCAGAGGTGGGTCAATCCTTTAAGAAAGTACTAGTTTGAGCAAAAAGAAAGGACCCCTTTGAATGTGTAATTTGCAAGCATTCACATCCCAGTAGAGAAAAAGTATGTCTTCCTGGCTTCCATCACTGTAGCATCTGATACACAGCCTCTTTAATTTACTAATCCTATAAATGCTAAATACTTCAGTGAAACAATATCTCCTTTTGCACATGAGAGATTTTCTTTGTGAAGAGCATAAAGAGTTTTGCTATCTAAATTTTAGTTTCATTTGTCAGTTGCTAGGGCCAGAGTTCCACATGGAGTTGTTTTCCCTCCCAGAACCCAAAAGTGCAACAAGGCCTTTGTTGAGCTGGATCATCTTTTCTTTTTGTGAGTAATGAAAAAAAGAAAAGAAAAAGATAATGTCCCCATTGTCTGTACAAGGACTAGAAAGGCTTCATTTCCCCATAACAACGCAGGGCAGAAGAGATCCAAGGCTGCCATTGATTATGCACAATGGGACTGTTCTTATACTACTTTTCATGGCAGTTAAGTAAGTCGGCTATTAGCCAGTGTGATGAAAGGGCCAAAGATGGGAAATAGAAAACCTGCAGGATCATGAATAAAACCCATCACTGTTAGGAAACAGGAATCATCAAGCTGTAATCAGCCAGGGACAGCCTGAACTGTCGGTAGCTGAAATATCTAAATCTCCATGACAGGCAAAATATAAGCTGTGTGAGTGTACGTTTCAAGCTACTGTCAATTATGAATGGTTTTGTCTTATCAAAGGAATGATTTGGGTGGGCGGGATAGGAGGGGCTGGTTCGTTTTAACTATTAATTATCATTCATCTACCTAAGCATCATGTGATGGTTCCCTGTAACAGCAAAATAAAATAGAGAATATTCTGTACTGTCCACTGTGCAGCAGGCGTCTGATCCCCAAGCCCTCTCAGAGCAACCTCTGGCCCTTCTACATCCCCCCTCCAGTCACACTGCCCAAGCCCATGCACTAGTTAGAAAACAGGGCATTCTTTTTAAAGTCCACTGAGGAACAGCAGGCAGTAGGTCGTGCTGACATGTGAGAGTATGAATAAGAACCAGAGGTTTAAATAATTGCCTGACTCTGCAGCTAAAACACAAAACAGGAAACTGTGAGCCAACTGTAGATTTATTATGCCGATTGCTCCGTGGGTGGGTGGTGGGTGGAGATGGCTGTTGCGCGGGAGCATGCACGCACCTACACCCACTTCCCGTGGTGTTTACACAGATGCCTCCACCCATCTCCACCCAGAGAAATGCACCCCACCCACCGCAAGTGGTGTTTACACAGACGCCTCCACCCATCTCCACTAGGGGTGGGAATTCCAGTTCTCCCGAGATCCGATATTGCCAGTATTGGGGTGTCTTGGCTTTATCTGATAAATCTGATATTTACCTGTACCGGCATACAGTCAATAGCCGCAATATAAAAAATCCGGTACTGCGGCCAATGTTAAAAATCCGGTATGCTGATACCAGTAAATCCGGTACCAGGGAAATCCGATACCGGTACATCTGATATCCAGTATTCTCCCCGGTGTCCCATCCCTAATCTCCACCCAGTGAAACTGGGTGGAGGCATCTCGTGTGAAAAGGGCCCATGTTGCAGGACTGCAGTGTTGCCCTGTACAATGTACAATAAAATGTAACCGCCATTTTATCGATCTTAGAGTGTCTGTGTAAAAAGGGCCATAGTTGAACTTTACAAAACTTTAGATGAAACTTTAGAAAAAACGTATAGTGGATGAAGTCAGCAACCTCATGAAACTTCCTACAGAGGTGCTCGGTGGCTCGAGATTGGGATTGGAGGTCACAGATAGTAGGAGTGGGCCAAGGATGGGGGTTTAGTACAGCACATGAGGGGAGCAAGGGAGTCAAGGGTGGAGGAAAGTAGGGATGTGCGAACAGAGGGGTGTTCGGTGTTCAGCCCATTCGGTGTTCGGCCCCCCCAAAACCATTCGGGTTCGGGTTATTTGGCCCGAACCTGTTTGATTTCACTGAACTTGTTTGGGAGGGTGGGGGGAACCTGGTTTTCCCTTCCCCCTCCAGACTGCATGGGTGGAAGGGGCGCATGGGCTCACCTCCCCCACCCCCAGCCCAACCTGGTAAAAAAAAATGTAAAACAAAAACCAAAAAACCCCACCCCAGGGATCGACCAACCTGGTGGTGCCGGGGCTCTGGCCCTGGGTCTGCTGGCGGCAGTGGCGGCGGGTCCGCCAATGCTCCGGAGTGCTTCAGGCCTCTTCTAGGTCTTCCGGGAACTGAAGGAGGGCTTCCGGTCCCTCATCACTGAAAGGGAGGGGCCAGAAGCTTTTGAATACACAAACATTAGCCACCTTATTGGACCGGTCTCCATATAGCCAAATCATATCCACAGTTGAAATGCATATTTGCCTAAACATTGATTCAGGTGTTCAGTTTGGATACTTTGCTCATTTTATTTATTTCAGTTTGGTAATTTCTGCATTTCATTTACTTCCTTTCAACTATTGCATATGCTCAATAGTGCCAAAGTGGTACCGAATATCTGCTTCATCGGATCCAAACTGAAGTGGGGCAAGTTCATTGGATATAGTATATGGTGTGGATATTGGTTTCAGTTTTACTATTCAGGCTGTCCAGAGGAACGCAATCGGTCTTGAGGCAAGGGGGAGGGGAAATCTTCCGAACCTCACTGTGCTCCCTCTCACTATGAACAGGTGTCACATCCAGCCACTGGCAGGCGTATGGGATGTGACAGGTGCCTGCCAGGCAACAACAAAGCCACCTGGACCAAGCAATGAGCATAGTCATGGCCAGGTCAGGAGCCAGGAGGTCAAGCTGAGAGACCGTCTCACTCCTCGGACCCTGGAGCGACCTCTGTGATCTACCAGGGGCACCATCTTGGCGGTCCCCTGGGTGAACCGGGGGGCCACAATGGAGAGAGCGTTCTCGGTGGTCACACCACGGCTGTGGAACTCCCTCCCAGAGGAAGCTCGCCTGGCCCTCAGCTTGTTGGCCTTTGTCAGCCCTGTAAGACCTGGCTTTTTGTCCTGGCCTTTGGGGGAGGGGAGGAGTGAGGATGGGTTTTCGCCAGTGGGTTTTACTTCCTTTATTGTTTTAATGATTAATTGTTTTAGGAACCCTTTTTATATTGGTTTTAATGTATGGTTTTAAAATATTGTGGGCCGCCCCGAGCTGCCTTAGGACTGGAGGGAGCGGGGTATATGGTTTTTAAATAAATAAATAAGCTGAGAGCATGTGCCACAGTCAGAGTCTGTAAAGGATCCCAGGTCGCATTGAGTCCAAAAGCCAGGAGGTGAAACCAATGAAGGGAAGGCAGGGACAAGAATAGAGCAAAGAGGGCTAGGATTTGGGAAGAGAGTTGGAACAAGGCTGGGTCCATGGCAGGAAGCTAGAGCAGGGAAACAGTGCACAGTAGAGTTCAGAACTTCAGACACAGCACAACCAGAAAACCCTCTTGTTGCCAAGGCAACTTCCTGAGGATGATCCAGGAAGGAAGTTATCTAGGGTCTTTACTAGCCAATCAGAGATGGCCGCCTTCTGTCCAAACTGGAAAAGATAGTTAAAGACAAGACAGGCCAATAGGTTTCCCTGTGCCTCTTTCATTTGGTTGGAGCTGTGAGAGCATGGCTAGAGCATCTGCCCTTAAATACAACAGTTCAGAGATCTAGTCCAACAGAAAGACTAGAAGGAGGACAAGAAGATGCAGACCAGCAGCGGGATGGGGGGCTACCCAGTCTTTTGCACCGAGTGTCACATGTACGATTATCTTCCTTTTGGGGAGAGGTCGTATGTGTGCACCTGGTGCAAAGAGCTCCTAGCTCTCAGAGAACATGTACGGTCTCTGGTGGCTAGAGTGGTCAAGCTGGAGGAGCTGAGGCAGAAAGACAGGTATATAGAGGAGTCCTTCAGGGACATAGTAGAACAGTATTAATAACAAACAGGGAGCTACTAGGAACAAATATATGTATTAAAAAATAATCAACATAATACAATATTATTGCATATACATAATATTTCACCAAGGTGGTGATCAAAATAAAATCGCCAGATTCTCCGCGTACGATGCAACTCGCAACAATATACAAATCAATATCACCCTAAAACAACCCGATGTGTTTCAGGCTAAAAAGCCCTTCCTCAAGGGTGAAGAGGTATACTGTAGAAAAAATAAAAACATACGTTATTAAACAACTGAAAAAATATGCTATAATATAAAAATTAAGCATCCCTGAGCCCACAAAATATACACATGAAAACATATATACTTTCAATGCAACAATGACCCTAGTTCAATAGCCAGTTTGTGAATGATAGAATGATGCTAAAAAAGCTTTCTAGACAATATACAATCATAAATACATATTATACATGCAATGCATGAAGAGACCAAAGTACAAACAAAGCATAAGCACAGATTTTCTAATGCTATGTACACAAATAAAAATCACTATTTGAATTGATGACCAAAATGAACACTATTGCAGGGTGGAGTACCTCATTCTATAAAATATTGATTATGAAAACTGCTGATAATATGTTAAATAAAAATATAATCTATGTACCTATATATGGCAATAACTAAATTATTAGAAATAATTTGCTGCAACCATTGAAGTATAAATATAGCCATAAAGTTACTTACTGAAAATCAAGACACTAATGTCTCTGACTATCTCTCATTAGTTCTCTCCCAAGGAATGAATCCTCCTATGTCTGGGAACCTACAATGCCAATGGTAAAATTCCATGACCACAAGCTTTTGGGGGTGGGGGGAGGAGAAAGGGGAGGAAGGGAAAGGAATAAAGAAAGAAGGAAAGGAGGAAAAGGAAAAGAAAAACGTAGAGATGGGCGAACAGGTCGCAGTTCAGGTTCGGCTGTTCGGTCCAGTTTGGTTTGCCTGTTCGGTTTGGCCGTTCCGTCCGTTCGCTGTGTTCGGGTTTGGCCGTTCGGTTCAGTCGTCTTCAGTTCGGTTCGGGTGTTCGGAAAAAGGCTCTCTGTGCAAGAAATGATGGCCCCAGACCCATGATGGTGGGTTCTAGGGCTACAGTGGCAGCTTAAAGATATTGGTCGGAGCCCTCCCTGCTTGTAACTTGGCCCCAGAACCCTGGCGGTGGGTCCTGGGGCTGGAGTGGCTGTTTCTTGATGCAGTTGAAAGACATCAACCCTGTGTGAGGAATAATGGCCCCAGAAGCACGGCAGCTTGTAGATATTGGCCATAGCCCTCCCTGCCACTAACTTGGCCCCAGAACCCTGGCAGCGGGTCCTGGCGCTGGAGTGGCTGTTTCTTGATGCAGTGGAAAGACATCGCCGCTGTGCGAGGAATGATGGCCCCAGACCCATGGTGGTGGGTCCTGGGACTAGAGTGGCAGCTTGTAGATATTGGCCACAGCCCTCCCTGCCTATAACTTGGCCAAAGAACCCTGGTGGTGAGTCCTGGGACTGGAGTGGCTGTTTCTCAATGCTTTGGGAAATCGGATCTCTGTGCGAGGAATGATGGCCCCGCACCCATGATGCTGGGTCCTGGAGCTAAGGTGGCAGCTTCTAGGTATTAGCCAGAGCCTTCCCTGCCTGTAACTTGGTCCCAGAACCCTGACGGTGGTCCTGGTTCTGGAGTGGCTGGGTGATTTCAGATGTTACAGGCGCCCGGTTCACCACAGTGGATTACCACCCCCCGGGGTGAATAAAAGCCCCGAACAGACATGACAGGGCTGGAACCATGGCAGGAAATCAGGCTGGCAGATCACGGGTCGGGGCAGTGCAACAGATGTGACACCGATTACCGACCATGGTCAGAACACCCAGAATCCACCGGGCAGGGGCGGGACACAGACATGGCCACCTGAGGGCAAACAAAGCCAGAAGGCACAAAAGGGAATGCCCACACAAGGGAAATGGGAAGGGAGGGGGGAGAGGGGGAAGAGTTGGACAGGTACTGCACATAACAGGCACACAGACAATGGGGGCACAGTGGAACACACAGCACAAGCATATGCCCGGGCACTCACACACGCACAGAAGGGAAAGAAAGGGAAGGGAAGGGGGAACACAGGCGCCCAGACAACACACAAGGCACAACGGGCACTGGTGTGTGTGTGTGCGGAACAGGGAGGAGGGGGGAAGGGCACAGGGGCAGGGCAGGACACAGACAACGGCAACCACAACCCCCATAGCAGAACTGTCCACACGGGCACCCCCACAGCAACACAGGCAGTCCCGGAATGGGGGACCCCAGGAGCTCGGGACCAAGGCACAGCAGGAGCCCACACAGCACAGAGAGCAGGCAGTGAACAGTCCAGGAGGCACACGCAGACCCCACACCCTGGACAGGGGCCGATGGAGGGCAGGCAGGAGAGCCGGTGCAGCGCATCAGGTCCAAGAATGCACACATCCCACCAGAGGAAGGCAGGAGGGGCAGTCTGGGGGCCCCAGAACCCAGACATCACACAGGCACCCAAGGGGCGGGGGCTGGGGCCGCAGGTGGCAGAGCTGGTGGGTGGGGACAGTCCACTGGACACAAGCTGGTCGGTGAGGCCATGCAGAGCGCCGGACTCAGGCACCAGGGAAGGTAACCACGGAGGGGAACACCGGGTGCGGAGGCAGATGGGGGGTGGGGGTCCAGAGGGGGCCTGGAACCACAGGCAGGGGCAGCAGCACCCCGGGAAGCAGGCAGCACAGCAGCACGGCAGAGACATCAGGGAGGGAGCATCCAGCGGAAACCGGCCTCCGGGAAGGGGTGGGAGCCCACACAGGGGCAGGCAACTGGGGGGCCGGGAGGCACACCAGGACTTACAGCCAGCTGCTGGGGACCACAGCGGGCCCAGGGGCTGGGCGCCCCGCCAGATGAACCAGGTGGGACCAATGGATCATGCCCCGGTGGTACCCCAACAAGGACATGTGGTGGGTGATCAGATAGTAAGCCTTGAAGGGATCCTGCATGGACAGTCCCAGCTGCACATCAGCATGGGACCACATGCCCGACAGCACCACCAGCTCCACCGCAGTAGGCTCGGACATGCAGCAGTCAGCAGCAGGGGGCCACGGAAGCTGTCCCAGCTCTAACAACCAGTGATACACCGCCCCATGGAAGCGCTGGTACCCACGGGCCCCGTGAACACAGCCAAAGTAGGGCATGGCCAAGGCAGGGCTCCCCTCCACAAGGCAAATCGTGTAGGCGACCAGGCAGCACACAGACAGTACAGACACAGTCTCAGCCACGGACCAGGCCACATTAGAGCACCTCATCTCCGGGATGCGCTCATCGGGGTAGGGAATCAGCCCCAGAGTCTCCGTATGCAGCCGACAATCATGAGCGCTTGCCTCATAGCTGAAGTAGTGAAGACCAGAGCTCAGGCTCGCATAAGCACCCGACTGACTATCCAGGCAGCCCAGGAGCAGCTGCATGTCCGGGGTATGCCACAGGTCACACAGGGAGATGATCACACAGGGACACAGGGGCGGAAGGTCCAGCTATGTGAGGCCCCATGGGGGCCGGGAAACGGGAGTCCGGTGGATGCACAACCAGCCATGGTCCAGCTAGACAGGGAGAATAACTCCATGGACAGGGGGGAACACATTCCCTCCAGGGCTGGGGGGGGCCTCCGAGGGGTCCCAAGGACAGGACAGGTGGACACGGGCCACAACATTGTATCGCAACAGAGCGAGGCATGGGGTGCGGACCCGGCACAGCTGTAGAGAACAAGCACCCAAACAGGATGGCTAATCAGGCCAGCAAGGACACGGTGTTGCAAGCATGGAGGGGAGGGGGGCGATGGCTGAAGGCATGCAGCTGGACAAGGAACACACAGCATCGCACACCTGTGCATCCACGAGGCCCCATGTGAAGACAGCAGGTGCACCCAACCGCATGCCCATGGACACCAGCATTGCATTGGTAGGCCCAGCTGGCTGGGGGCGGGGCCCTGGCCCACCCAGGCCATCACCAGGCCAACAAAACTGTCCCCCAACCCCTGGGGCCCCCACCACCATGGAGCAGGAGAGAGCAGCCGCCTACTGGATGCACCTCACACTCGCAGCCGAGTGGTACCGTGACTACACCGAGCAGCTGCGCCTCCTTCCTTACCACGGAGCAGCACCTGCGGGTTTCCCTGGCCTGGAGAGCTGCAAGGGCCCGCAGGGCCCACCATGGGTGCAGGAGAGCCCTTGCCCAGCTCAGGATACATAAGGTCTCCAGGGTAGACCAGCAGGCTGTGAGTTGGGACCGAACCCAGCCTGTGGCGATCTGCGAGGTGGCCGGGCACCTCCAATGGGGGAGGGAGACCATGCGCTGGGCAGCCCTGCTCACTATGCCCATTGACAGGTAGATACGGGTCGCTGAGCGGGCACAGGGTTGGTGGGTCAGGGTGCTGGCTCAGTGGGATGAGGTAGCCTGGAGGGCCCACTTTAGGATGAACAAGCTCACCCTGCTCTGGCTCGTTGAGCTCCTTATGCCCTGGCTTGAGTGACAGCACACCCCCATGAGGACCCCCATCCCCATGGTCCAGCAGGTGACTATAGGGGTCTGGGCCCTAGCTACCCCCGACTCCTGCCGGTCCGTCTTCCAGTACTTCAGGATAGGTCTGAGCACCATTGTCTGTATCCTCCGGGATGTGTGCGAGGCTGTGGAGGGCGTGCTCCTGGACAGAAAGATCCAGCTGGTGGACCAGGAGGCCGTAATGGCAGGGTTTGCAGCTGGAGGCTTCCCCAACTGCGTGGGTGCCGTGGACGGCATCCACATTGAGATCCTCCACCCCTCCGCAGGGGAGGCTGCAGAGTATGTAAACAGGCATGGGTATCACTCACTACAGCTGCAGGTGGTTGTGGATCACCGGGGCCGGTTCATAGACATCTTCACGGGCAACTCCAGCCACAGTCACGATGCCCGGATCATGACCATCTCCCCCCTTCTATGCCCGGATGTTCCGGGGAGACCTTGCTGACATGGGGATGACCTGGATCAAGGGGGTACCGATGCCCCCCTGTATCCTGAGCAACCCTGCCTATCCCCTCACCTGGGGCTAATGAAGGTCTATCCAGTCACATGCAACCCTGCAGAGGTGCTCTACAATAACCGCCTGTGCTCCAGCAGGACCGTGGTGGAGCAAGTCTTCGGGACCCTCAAGCAGAGCTGGAGGAGCCTCGCTGGGTGGCTAGACTACACTGTGGAGACCTCGGCCCTGGTGATCGGTGCCTGCTGTGTGCTGCACAATGTATGCAAGACCAAGGGGGCAGCCCTGGAATACCCTGAGCTCAACCGGCCTCCCGGCCCGGTGCCCCTGTATGTGAACGCTGAGAACCCGAGGAAGTATCGTTATGCCAAGCTCATCCGGGACACCCTGGCGAGGCATATCAGCCAGGAGGCCATGGTGTGAGGGCTGCAACAACCCGGCCCAGCTCTGGGGGTTCCCTGGCCCGGCCCCTACAGGGGAGGTGATCCAGTACCCCACCCCCCCACCCATGTCGCCCAAGAATGGGCCCGGGAGGCAATACAGTGCAATCACAATTTATTTCACCCACGTGTACATGTGCACCGGACCCCTCTCCTTCCACCCCAGCCGTACCCCACCCCCTATAGTTCCCCCCACCTCACACTGCCCTCCCCCTTCTGCCCCTTCCCCCATCCCCCGCGTTTCCTGGGACACCCCCTTGAGTGCCCAGTGTTGGCTACTGAGCTCTGTGA
>QEPC01008874.1:5246751-5278805 GCA_003113815.1 Sphenodon punctatus
CCCGGGTCCATTCTCTTGCCTGCCCCTCTCTGTGCACTCCCCCCCAGCAATCTCCCCCCCCCAGCACACTGCCCAAGCCCGAGCTTTGCAACCCGAGCTCAGGAGCCATGCGCTTCACTGGTGCTTGCTACCCACTCCCGAGAGCATGGGCTTGGTCCAGATCAGGAGTTGGAGTCCTCAGCTCCCTCCTGCCAGGTCCCCAAAACTCACAGTTACTGCTGCGCTGCCACTGGATCCTCCTGGCTGCCTTGCTCACTCCCTCCATCTGCCGCCACCCTGACTCCGAGCACAGCAGAGTGAAGCTGCCCCGGGGGACGGTACTTGCAGCCCCCA
Organism: Sphenodon punctatus; assembly: GCA_003113815.1. Taxonomy (NCBI): domain Eukaryota; kingdom Metazoa; phylum Chordata; class Lepidosauria; order Sphenodontia; family Sphenodontidae; genus Sphenodon; species Sphenodon punctatus. The sequence goes on from QEPC01008874.1 coordinate 5,247,085, forward strand.
GGCTGCCCCCACCTGCCCCTTCAGCCCCTCCATGGAGCGAGCCAGCGAGCTCTCCACATGGCAGGGACCTGGAAGTAAGTCTGGGTCTCCGCCATGTGGAGGGCTTGCATGCTTGACCTGCCCCCCATAACCATGTATGGCTATGGGGGGGTGGGTCAAGCGTGATGTCAGCCCATGGCTGACCAATGGGGGGTGCTGTCCCCGTGGGTGGGCCCAGAGGGGAGGGACTGAGGGGGGACCATCACCATGCGTCAGCCAGCAGGGGGGCCCAAGCGGAGCTGCCGAGCCACAACTTGGGGGGAAGGGAAACCTCAGATGGGACAGGCTGCCGGCCGGCTTAGTTACCATAGGGATGGGGCGATGGGCCCCCAGTCACGATGGGCCCCGGGACAAATGTCCTGGTTGTCCCTATGGTAACTACGCCCATGGTTGCGTACAAGGTGGGTAGTGTTGGCAGCTACACTGATTCCCAGGCCCAGTGATGATCTAGGCTCGATCCTGGTTAGGATCAAGGCCAACATTGATCCTGAGGGCTGTTTATACCACCGGGTCTCGCTGGTGTAGGAAAAGGGAACCAGTCCCTGAATTTCCTTCCACCCCTTTTCCCCTTGAACCAGGCTCACACCCACTTGGTTCGTGGCGGGGGGAGTGTGTGGTGGTAGCCACATGGGGAGCCACCCATTCAAATCCATTCCCACGCACTCCACCTGAGTGGCTGCTCTGCAGCTGTGCCACCCAGCGGCCATGCTGCCCCCCCCCCACTCATTTAAAAAACACCCCCTGATGTTTTTAGAAGGGCAATAGATATTTTTCTATTCCCCAATCCATCTCGCTCTGGATCTTTTGTTTGAAGCAATAGCAGTCTGTTTTATTTTGTATTGTTTTTACTTTATCAGCAAATACTGCACTCCCTTTGCAGTGGAGTAAGCATAAATATCGTAGAAGCTTTCTTCTACAACGTCAGGGAGGCTGAGACAATTAGATATGGGCTGCCAAAACCAAGTGTAATTAGAATACATTTATTGAAGAGACAAAAATGACTCTATATCTCAGCATTTTATAAAAGGGAGGTGTTGGACTAAACCATACCAATTACACATGAAACGGAGAACGGATATCATAGCGTACCCACAGCTGCCAGCCTTACTCGCATTGTCTGAACTCCACAATCACCTCTGTGGGACTGACTACTCCGGTGTCAATGGTTTGAGGTCCACAGTCACAGAGTAGTATATTCATCAGTTAAAGCAAGACAGCTGCTCATGGAGTAAAGCAGTGAGAATATGAGAAGTATAAAAGTCAGGCGTAGTTTACTTTGACAGGGTGTGAGGATCTTATATTCATTTTATGCTGCTCTCTCTGCTAGTCTGGATAATAGAGAGTTAATTTTCATGTGCATTTTATCTCTTTATTTTACCCAACCTTTTCTGCGTGCAGTTACTTTTTTCGTTTTCCTGCAGGCAACTGTAACAAAGCTTCTACCTTGTTCTGGAAAAGGTCTAGAAGGCACAGTAGCTGACCCAACAGTGGTGGCCACTGTGTCTTGTCAATATGAGGTGGGGCTGATGGAGCACCCTGATACCTAGAGGGGGGGAAATGGCAGCTCTTGGGCACTTGTACTGCGGCTCTTGCCAGAAGTGACTGCCTGCCTTAGGGGCATGTCTGTGTGGCTCGCTCAGGAGCAAGAGAAGCTGAGTCGCCATTTCAGCAGCTGGAGGCTCATAGGGGCTATGGAAGCAGGGGGAATGTGCCTGAATCCACCAAGCTGCCTGGGAGTCGGAATTTAGATATCAGGGAGTGGGGAGTGGACTTTATGGGTAGTCGTGCTTCCCCATCCCCAGGATTGGGGGACCTTGAAGCCACAATTGATATGATGCATTTTGTGGCTCTCCGTGATATGAAAATGTTGTTCTGTGGCTCTTGGGCTTGGGAACTTTGTCCAGCCCTGTACTATAGTTATATGGTCAGGTAACTTGCTGGTGGTCAGGGTCTAACTGATCACCATGTTGAGGTTGAGGGGGAGAAATTTTCCCCCAGGACAGCTTGGCAGTCGACTCTGAGGCTGTTTTTACACAAGCATTAATCCGAATTAAGTGGCTCTTAATGCAGATTAAGTTAATTGAGTGAACACTTTAGTCCAAATTAATGGCCCCAGAATCAAAATTTAAGCCAGGTTCTGGAAACCTAATTTTCAAGGATTTATTTTAATGCAGATTAAGCTCAGTCCAAATTAGTGATGGTGTGAACAGTTAATATGGACTGAGTCCCAGGTGCCATAGAGTGCTGCAAATAGACTTGTCTCCCTTCTAGCCATCTGTATCTCTGTGGTATTCTTCAGTTTTTCCAGCAGTCTCTGCTTGGCATGCTGAATTTAACTGCCATTTTGCAAGATGACTGCTGTATCTGTTGCTGTTACTGTACTCCCAGAAATCAGAGTGGAAGAGGATTCTGAAAACTGGTTGCACTGCACCATGAGATTTCACAGTCTTACTTGCGACTCTTAATCCAGATTAACCTGTTCACACTGCAAATCAGGATTAATTCTTATTCCTAATTAAAAATGATCATGTAAACAGTTACTCCTAAATAATAGTTCCGAATTAAAAACTAATTTGGGTTAACTGTGATCATCGCCTGAGGGTGTTTTGTATTTATTTATTTATTTATTTTAAAAATGCATTATCCTGCCCCTCCTACCTCAGGTAGCTTGGAGCGGCTCACATCATACAAAATATAAAAACACTTAAAACAGCTTTAAGTAACTTTAAAAGGAAGTACCAAATATCCACGCCCACACCCACCCACCCCACTCAATACCAAACCCCCACCCATCACCCATCTCCCTTGCCAAAGGCCTGGAGGAACAGCCAAATCTTACAAGTTTGTCAAAACAAGGGGAGGTCAGAGGCCAGTCAGGCCCCCACCAGCAGCGAGTTCCATGGTGCAGTCACCAAGAATGCCCTCTCCTGTGTGGCCCCGCAGATGACTTGGGGAACCTTGAGCAAGGTGCCCCGGATGACTGCTGGAGTCAATCCAAAGCCCGGGGGGGTGAAGCGGTCCCGCAGATATGCAGGGCCTAGGCCGTTTAGGGCTTTATAGGCCAATACCAACACTTTGAATCGGGCCCGGAAAACCACTTTGCAGCGTGGGTGTGGCCCACCTATTTGAGAGTTACTTTTTAGCAAATTGTTTTCAGGTGTTGGTGTGATCTCATTGGTCCCAGTCTCTGCTTTTTTAAATCATATGTTTCTTGTAGGATAGATTTTTTTTCTGTGCACGTGATTTGGGTATGGGAAATCCTGCACGGACACAAGGGGTTGCTCCAGATAACTTTGTTGGTCACTGGCTCTTTGACTTTCTGAGCACTCCTGTCATTACACCAGTGCCAGAAGATATTTGATTGAAAAGAGGTTAGTGCAAATAAAGCTATACAATTGTCTTCTCTCACACTACATTACTTATTCCTGGACTGCAAATTCCTCTCATGTGAAACAGCCCTTCTGACTAGACTCATTGTTATTGATGGATCTGAACGCTTCCAATTTTTTTGTCTATAGATCGGATTCAAGGAGGGGAAAGGGAGGGTGGAGGAAGTCCAGAATACAGAAAGATGATCCTTGTCAGCATTGGCACTGCTCCACTCTCAGGAAATACCTGCTTTGGAAAGACAGGATACTGAAAGGGCTAAGAACAGAATAGGCATTGTTAGCAAGTGCACTTCACCAGAGCTGTGAGACAGAAGGAGAAGTACTTACAAAGCAGATAGAGATCTCGCCTCCTCCTCCTCCTCCTCCTAGTAATGTAGGGGCACTCACGACTAGAGCCAGACCTTGGAAAGCCCAGGACAAGATATAACAGTACAAACAGGTGCCTTATAGGTAAAACGTGGGTCTAAGAGAGCACTGTATCAGGAGCTACTGGGGTCAAGCTCAGGAGAGAAGGTGCAGGATCAAGGGTGAGAAGTCAGTGCATGATCAAGTCTGGGTCATCTAGGGTAAACTGGGAACCAATACGTGGACCAGGGGCGTGGAAGAGGAAGGGTGATGTGTTAGAGTGAGAGGAAGACAGAACAGAGGGCAGAAGGACCAGTTTCAATGCAAGAGGCAGAAGAACCATTTCTAAACAGAGTCAGGCAGGCACAGGCAAAGTCCAAAACAGGGAAATAGAGCAAAGGCAGGGAAAGGCTGGTCCAAACCAAGAAGCACTCAGAGCTGGTCCAAACACTGGCAGAACAGAACCAGGGGGCAAAGAGCAAGTTCCAGTGGTAATACAGCAGATCCCATAAAACAAATGATCCACCCAGCTTCCTGTGGCTGCTGGTCTGCCTTATATATGGCAGGCAGCCAATCAGAAAGCTGGGGGTCATGGAGCAATGCGGAGGAGGGGGTGTGACCTGACTAGCACAGAGAGAAGGCCTTTAGCAGAGCTCGTGCTTAAGGCCCCAAAGTAATTGAAATACAAACACAAAGTAATTAAAATGAATGTAGTTGTAAATTTTGCTCTGGTGATGAAGATGAATTCAGAAAGTTGTTTGTGGGAATGACTAATTGTCTTTGTAAATATGAATAGTCATATTTCAGCCCTGCCAGAAACCCCCTTATCTGGACACCTTGGGTTTTTTGTCTGTATGAGAGCGGCATCCAGATAAGGACTGGGTATTCTAATGCAATAAGAATGTAATAAGAATAACACAGAATGGTTGAGAATTGTGGGGGATACAAGACATGTCTGGAACAAGTAAGGATCTGAATTACAGAGGTACAGGTATGGGGGTTTCTGTGTACATATTTATTTAGGGGGAATTTCTGCTCTAAGTTACACCGAGGTCGATCCCAAACTCTGCAAAGGAGTGCACATGTGCAACCTACGTACAACACATATGCAACTCTATTACGGGGACATTGGTGCATGTGCAAACCGTGCAGAACTCACATGTAATTTGTGTGCGTGCTGGGGGTGTGTGTTTGGGATCACTCCCATTGTTAATTTCAATAGGTTGCAATCCTCAAACCATTCATCCTGGAGCAGTAGCACTGAGGCCAATGGGACCACTCAAGTAAGTAATTAAGCGGTTTGAGGACTACAGCTTTCAGGGACCTGGGGGTTGGGCTTGTGCCAAGGATCCACGGGACATTAGAGCCCAATGAGGAACTAGAAATCAGAAGAAAAGAAGCTACAAATGAGTCAGGAGTCAGAAGTCAGAAGCTATAGACCAGAGCCATGTCCAGAATCTGGAATCAGGAGTCCGGGATCTGGGACCAGGAAGAACAGGGCAGAAGCTGGACAGAGTAGGGTAGAGACCAGGAGCAAGGTGGGAGTAAAGCATGGCCAAGGAAAGAAATATGGAAGGAGCTAGAAGCACATACAGGGTCTAAGGTAGTCTTCACTCCATGATTGTAGTATGGGTTGCTGTAGCCACTCCTCAGAGTCCACTCTTACTTGGATGGGAGCCTGGAGCAAACGTCTAGATGGATGAAAGTTCAAAGCACCTGCCCTCCCAGAAAATACTGGACCCAGAGTAACAGCAGACAAAACACTAGTGTATAGGAGATCAGAATTTGTCCTATTAATTTTGCACATTCCTGTCACTGTTGTGGCCTGCAACTTTCTTTCCTCATGCACATAGTCCTGTAGGATTCAATCTTTTTACTATTGAATTGGAATGATAACTATCAAATTAGATGGTTTAGGTCAGGGATGGGCAACTCCCAGCTCATGGGCCAAATCTGGCATGCATCTGTTTTTTCATTTGACACCTTTCCAATTCCTGAATCTGGCTCCTGGATCCAGCCCCTAATCTCAAACCCTGGAAGAGTTAGTTTAGAGAAAGGGAATGAAGATGAGGGCATACACAAGTATGATGATTTAGCCCCTCCTCTCACTTTCCCAATCTTGAGCACCCATTAAACATTCCTCCTAGAACTGAAAGAGGGTACTTGCAAAATTGGGTAACCCATAGAATTTCTGGTACCTGTTTCGACCTGGTAACAATCAGGTACCATGTGGTATCTGATTACAACCTGGTCGGGTACCCAGTATCCCAAAATGTCAACTTCCAGTACTGATTTTCAACATTTTTGTTGATATACCAACTCCCGATATCTATTTATCTGGTTTCTGACAAGTTCTAACAATTTTTTAGTAACTTCCAGTCCTGGAAAACTACTTCCAATTTTTAGTGTCTCCCCTCTAACCCCAATTTTTCTTCTTAACATACTTGTTTGTGGATTTTTCATCCCAGAAAATGAACTTTCCTGTCCTGGAAAGTCAACTTCCAAACCCAGGAACCTACTTCCAGACCAGCCACTTTTAAAAACATTTCATGCCAATTTTCCAGTTTTCCAACTGCAAATTGGTAAATTGAAAAATAGTTACCAGAAGTACCCAATTTTTTCAGGTATTCAGGTACCCAATCAATGTCCAGGTAACCCATCAGGTACCCCAAAAAGTGGGTATTACCCGCAGGTACTAAATTTAGTACTCATTTCAGCTCTAATCCCTTCCCCTGCCAACTCTTATTTGACTTGTTTAGCTTGAACTAATTTTTAGAATGGCCCATGGAAGGGAAAAGAGTCTCCACTGCTACTTTACAATTCTGATTTAAACATTTTTATGGAAATAAAATAATAATTTATTATTATTATTATTAGTAGTATTAGTATTAGTATTATTATTGTTGTTGTTGTTGTTGTTTTGTTATTTTATTGTTATTATTTTATTATTATTATTTATGTAAATCTCCCACATCTACTGTCAATGCAATCGAAGATGCCATACTGAAGCAACCCTCCATTTCAGATTTTGTATTTGCTTTACAGGATATCTTCTGTGGAGTTATCAAATTAATTCTTCAGGACTAGAAGTTCACTTGCGGTCTTTTTGCCACAAGAGATGGAAAAGAGCTCTGTGCCCAGTGACTCAGGATATGTTTGCAGATGTCCCAAGACTTTAACCGCTAATCTCCTAAATGTTTTGCAAGTGAACAAAAAGAAATGTGAAGAAAAGAGTAACCAGTGCTTAACATGTTTGCTTTAGAAATGTTTCCTTAGATAGTATTTGCCACTGGAATGTTAGCATCAGGTTTTAAATAAATAATGTTCCTTTCCTCTCCACCTTTCATCAGAGAACTCAAGATTCATTCTGACCACTTACTCATTGTTCAAACAATCATTGTGGAGGGAAAATGACAACTTTCACCATGGGATTGAAACCTTTGAGTAACTGCTATAACACAGGGAATGGTGAATGATTTTCTTGGCCAAGGCAAACATGCCCCAGAAGAGAACCCTGCAGATATTTCATTTTTTAGTTGGTAGAGAAACTTGTTCTTATAATTTTTCCCATCAATATCATCATTCGTCACTCAAATCTGAACAAAGAATCACAAGTGAAGTCAATGGAGTTAAGTTTATTTATATTTAGACCAATGAACCCCTGGTGCAATCAGTGGACTCTGTACCAGTAGATTAGAAATAGCTCAAAAGTCCACAGACACTCCAGCTTCCCTGTCTCCCATCTGATGTCACACCAGTAGAGCTGAAAGGGGGTACCTGCAAAATTGGGTAACCCATCAAATTTCCAGTATCTGAATCAACTCAACAACCATTGGGTACTGATCAGTACCCATTACGATGCAACTTGGCTAGCTGATGTCCTGGAATGTTGACTTCCAGTACTGATTTTCAGTACTGGAAAAGTCAACTTCTGAGTGCAGAAAAACTACTTCTGGGCACTTTTTTTAAAAAATGCACATTTCATGCATATTTTTGGTTTTCCAACCTGATAAACCGATAAGTATACACCAATATTTGGATTGAGAGTCAGTAAACTGAAAAAATGGTACCAGAAATTACCAATTTGTGGGGTATGCGGGTACCTAATCAGTACTCGGATAACTCATCAGTATGCAGGTATTACCCACAAGTACTAAATTAAGTTCCTGTTTCTGCTCTACACACCAGAAAAAATGATCATACATAACATTCCAATTTGCAGTGATTTTTCTCCATCCTTCCAGAGTTACCAACCCTTCTATTTCAAATTCAGTTGACACCCCATGTCATCTGACTATTACAGGTCTTCTTCCCCAGGGACAGCCTGGAAAAAGGAAGCAGTCTTGCCATGTGACCTGAAGACCATTAAAGTAAGACTAAGTATTCAATACTGCATGAAGTGCTAAGTAGTCCATAAGGGCTTGCATAGGAAAGGAGTGATGCATTCAACTGGACATAAGGAGGAAGGATAGTTCAGTGATGAAAGCATTAAGGGAGGATTAAAAGACCTGGGTTCAATTCCTGGCTTTGCTAGTCTGTCTGTGTGACCACAGAATCACATTTGCAGAAGTTTGGGTTTGGATTTTTACAAGAACTTAGCTTTCACTTAACGAGGATGTTGAATTCTTCTGAAAATAAGGCCATTGATGATGCAACCTATTTATTTATTTAATAACTTGTATCCCACTCCCTCCAGCCCTACGGCAGCCTAGGGCGGCTCACAAAACATTTAAAGCAATACATAAAAACAATACCTTGAGTACTCTGTGGTTTTGCAAATCTGGCTAAGATTTTGGATGTTGAGCCCATAAGAATTTGGGTGTGAGCTCTTGGAAAACCTGGCTCTCAGTCACTCTCTGTGCTTGCAAAATAGGGGTGGTGATAACCTTTCGATTCTTCCACCCACTGGCTGCATTTCTATTTAGAAAACAAGCTTATTATGATGGTGTTCGTACAATGCTAAGCACTAGGGATGTTAGGATGCGGTTCAGATGTTCAGAGTTCGAACCAAATTCGGTCTGTTCAGACGTCTGAACCGAACGTCCAAACCGAACTCGAAAATGGCCGAACAGTTCGGTCATGTTCGGGTGAGTTTGGGGGTGGGAAAAATGTGACTTCGGGCAGGAAAAATGTGACTGGAAGAGGGAGGCAGCTGAGAAGCAGACTTCCTGGGAGCAAAGGTGGAGACCAGGGGTTGTTTCAGGGCCAAATGATACCGATTCTGAAAAAAATCTTCGAATTCGGTATCGGTATCGATAGCGCTATTTTTGAATGTTTGGCCAAGTTCGGCTGAACTGAACTCCGCTGAACTGAACAACGAAACCCAAACTCGGGTTTCAAACCGAACGTCCGAACATCCGAATCGCATTCTGTTCGCACATCCTCACTAAGCACAGTGCTGTAGCTTTGGTTACTGCATTACTCAATAATAATTCATAGTTCCTGATCTCTGAGTTTTCATACTGACCTGTTTGACCAAATATCCCTCATTCTGCAAAATCTATAAAGTTTAGTCTGGGGCTGAAGTACTAAGAACAATCCAGTCAAGGCTAACTTTCACTTCATGATTTGGACCAGGTGACATTTGTATCTTATGAAAATGGCTAATCTTGTAGTTTTGTTTTCAGACAAATCCAAATCAGAACTGGAAAAATAAGAGTTGAGTCTTGCAACTCTTATTTTTATGAGGAATGTCTACCTCACAAGTAGCCTCAATGGACTACAACCCCATCAGCAACCCTGCTGCTAGGAAACCTTCAGAGTGGGGTAGGGTGGCAGTGAGGCAGGAGCAGAGTGCTGGGTCACTCCCTCCCCTTCCTATTTCTGAGCAGTGCTCAGACCACTTGTAGAGGACCCTGCCAATGTCTGGAGCCCAAGCTCAAGTGAGTCCCTTTGCTAGGGATGGACGAACGCGGTTCGGAAGTTTGGAGTTCAGAGCAAACTCGACCAGTTGGGTCGACCGAACCGAACTCGATTTTTGAACCGAACTGAACCGAATTTCCAAACTCGGTTCTGTTCGCCCATCCCTAAATATTCCATTTAGTTCAATGGGGTTTGAATTTCTGAACTTTGATCAGAAGTTCGGAGTTCGGACCGAACTCGAATAGTTCGGTCGACCAAACCGAACTTCTGAACTGAACTTGATTTCGAACCGAACCGATTTTCTGAACTCGGTTCTGCTCGCCCATCCCTACCCTTTTTTCCATGGTAGCTACACCAATGGGTTGATGTAATATATATTAAATCATTACAGACGTGCATTTATCCAGTCTGTAGTTCTGACTTCTGGCATGTCTGAGGAAGGTCTGAAATTCAGTTCGGTTAGAAAATCAAGTTCGATTCGGTTCGGTCAACCGAACTGGTTGAGTTCAGTCCGAACTCCGAACTTCCGAACCGCGTTCACCCATCTCTGTCGCGGGGGGGAGGGGGGAAGTACACACACACGCGAGGCCCAGGTCACGCTTCTGAGTTCTTCGCCCTTCCCTCGGCAGGTACACACTGGGATAAGTGCCCATCAGGATAGTATGTGGGCCAAACATCCCTACTGTGACAAGGCCCCTACCATCATTGGGCGCCGAGGTTAAGGTCAGAGCAAGGCCCCCACTGTGCACCCTATCCCCAGTCACTCTCACACCGGGAGCCGGGGTGGGGAAGGAGTGAGGGGGCGTCTGAGGGAAGCTGGGAGAGGGAACCAGGTAGGCGGGGGAGGGGGGCTTACTCACAGAGGAAGATGAAAGGGAGCGGACCCACGGAAGGGGGAAGGGGGGGAACACCACACACACAGTTTACACAAGCACTCTGACTACAGGCACACTCACGCTCAAGGATTCCGGGGAAGAGGAAGGGAGGGATCCACAACACACACTAAGCAGGCTAGGATACGCAATCACCAAGGAAACACAAACACTTAGCTTTTAGTTGGCCGATCTGCACTCAATCACCAGCGCTGAGGTTCCTCAGCGCTGACCTCTTATGATACTGCCCCCACCCCCCCGATGCTCCGCATGCTGCGCAGAGCGGCTTACTGCATGCGGCGGCATCTCATTGTCCTGGGAGGTTGTTCTGCCCGGCTGGTACTGGGCCCCAGGGGTAGACGGGGTGAGGGGAGGAGCTGGGGTGTGCATCTGTTCCGTGGGGGCGTGTTCACCTGTCCACGGCCTGGGAGCCAATAGCCATCCCCCCCAACCCGGGGTTTTGAGTCTTCCCACGAGGTGGCAGCGGCGGCTACTGACAATCCCTACCACCCAACAGATGGACAGTGGCTCCATATTTGACCATTGCCCTGAGTTTGGTCTGCCCAATCTGTGCAGCATGCTCTGGAATCTTCCGGAGCACCAATGGCAGGTCTGCCTGAAGCAGGCACAGCCTGCTCCATTTTGCACATCTGGTGGGCACCTCTTCATGGATCAGTCAACTTAGGCGTGAAAGAGGCTGACACAGGCAGCAGAAGTGGAGCTGCTGTCTATCTAAAAAGCACCCATTGTGCTTATGGAAAAGTATGGTCACACAGTAATTGACTGCAAATTTATTTTGTGGTATGTGGACAATTCTTGCACATGGTAAATCTGTTATGGTCCATGGAAAGTACTCAAGAAACATCGTCCGTAATAATTGTAGAAGTGTTCAGACATTACAAATAACATTGCATAGACTCTCACCACTGATTTTCCACAGCTCTTTGGCAGGTTATATCACTTGAAACTACGATGTTTGAAAGTACAGAAATTGCAGCCACTAGCAGTTTATAAAAGTTGATTGTTTTATTGTTGTTTGCTTATTGTGAACCGCCCCAAGCTACCAGAGGAAGGAGGGGGAGGGATAAAAACAACTGTATAAATAAATAAATAAATAAATAAATGTTGCATTGTGCCTGGCTCTCTTGTGTGCACATTGCCAACTGTAGCCTACTGGTATGGCCTTTCAATAAGATACAGCATCCCTCCGTGTTTTGTAAATAACTCTATAAAACAAATAGCTTTTTGCCTTCTAAATGTTAATCCTTTTTAAAGCTTGGAAAATGTTTCTGTTCACTTTTTTAAATGAGTTGGTTGACTTTATGACCAATGGGGTTATTATGTATGTAGATGAATCTCATCCTTCAAGGTGTAAACTGATCAGATTCTCCTGTCCCTGCATTCTCTTTGTTTACAGTAACTCTAAGTTATTGTAAATGAACCCGTAAATCTGAATTTGTACATTGTTACTAGGGCTGAAACTAATATGGTTTTTCATATTTAATCCACTAATTTGCCAGCACACGTGAAAACGGGTTGTCTCTTCGGAGGTTTCTTCCACTTTCCTACATCTAGTGTAGGGCCTTGCATAGGTGACTCATGGGGGGGGGGGAAGAACAGGGGCACATGCCCTGCCCCCCAATTTTCAGAAGTCTTATGAACCCTATAGAGCCCCTACCCAGTCCCCACTCTTGTGTCCCTCCGCTATCGACAGTTACGAGTCACCTATGTGGCCTTGATTACTGTCTCCTTTCCATATCTGTTCCCCAGGCTTCCTTGAATGATCGACTTCTTCACTGTTGACCTCTGCCACTAAAAATGGTTAGTAAACTTTCATTCAAGTTCAAAAAAACGTAGACAGCCTGTTTTCGGGTCAAGAAATTGGGCCTAGGAGAAGGAATTTTGGGTGTCAATAAAGTCACTTTTTCCACACCTACATCAGGGACTCATTCAGGAAAGTGGTCTAGAATATGATATTTAGTATATGTATCATCTTCAAAGAATTGTCACAAAGTTTAATTGATTAAGCAAGGTGGGTAAGAGTTATTGCCCCATTTTACAGATGGACACAGGATGCATGGAGGTTTATTTATTTATTGCAGGTTTCTTCTATCCCGCTCCCTCCTGCTCACAGAGCAGCTCAGGGCGGCTCGATTTAAGTGACTTACTTATCGAAGGACATAGAAGGAATCAGTGGAGCTCAGTACAGCAGTCTACGGGTTGTACAAACTGAAAAACCACTGTATCAAAGAGCTTGCAAATCAATGTGACAAGATGTAATAGGTGTCCCTGACAACCAAAGACAGATCATGCTCTAACAGGTTTTCTGGCATTTTCAGGGAAGGATCAGGGAGGTGTGATGGTTGTGAAAAACACACATCTCTTGGTGTGTCAGGTAGGTGTCTTCTCTAAATAAACAAAAGGTAACTATTTCAGTCATACAAAAGGCTTTTGTGCATTTGGTTCCTATTTTACCTTAGCTGCACTAGTTAATATTTCTAATCTTGTTTAACTTCATAGACCCATTGTGTCATTGACTCCAAAACTCACATGGAGGCAGAACCTATTGTACTTAAACAATCCCTGGGTAAAAACAGACATGATTTTGGACCACTGTGACCTGCTTTTGCTGTCTGTGGCCTGGGACCTAGCGGCATGTGTAAAGACGTGCTGCCAGATGTTTTGCCTGGGGTTGCCCTGGGAAGTGTTGGAGTCTAGCCTGAGCTCTGACCTTGGCAAGTCTCCAAGGTCACAGTTAAGGGACAGAAGGTCACAGTAGGCTAGCACATCTGTTGTGATGCACCATATCTGTCTCAGGTCAGGGGCCGCCATGGCCAGCTGCCATAGCTGTGTCTCATTGGCAGCCATGGGTGTCCATCATCGCAAGGGGCAGGGCACTGGAAGTAGGGTCGGCCGACCCATGTTTGTTGTGCTTCCAGCCCTAGCTGGGCCATGCAGCTGGTGGGAGAGCTCCCCAGCAACAGACATGTCAGTTCAATGCCCCAACCTGACCCAGGCCATGTTGCCCACACTTTTCTGCCTCGAGGCAGCCCGGGGAGCAGTCCCATCAGCTACACATCTGTTTTTACCCTCTGACATGTTTATCCACCCTCTTCCTAAATACTGACAGTGAAGGAGATTCCACCGCTCTGCCGCCCTCTTCCAGTTAGGAAGGTTTTCTAATATTAACCTAAATCTTCCCGCCTGCAATTTGAACCCATTGCTTTTTGTCTTACTTTGAGCAGCAACAATTTTTCTCCATCTCATGTGGCAAATTAACTCTTCAGAAGCCGCACCATCATCTTTGACCAATTAAACTAGTTTCTCAGTTTATATAGCCACATGCTTCTAAAACTGTTACTAGAACTGAAGTGAATATCTGTGATGTGCACAGTGTTTTCTCGCTTTAATTTCTTTTCAGATATTCAATAAAATAACAATATCTGAACCAAAAACAGCCCCCAAAACCTGGGGAAATGATGTTGATAAATATGTGAATGCTGTTTTGGTGTGAATATTCATTCAAATATTTGGGAGGGGACACTATTTGAAAATGTAAATAATATTCAGCCAAGCAGAATCTGCTATTTGTTTCTGCTCTGACTGCTACTCTTGCCTTCTCTGCCCATTCTGATCTAGCATCACTAAGACTTCTAGCCTTGCACACTCCCTGCACTCAGGAAGCATGTTTGTGGACTCTGACTGCAACTAATTCTTGTGCAAAGGGAAAGAACAGCCTCTTGCAACCCTTCCCTTCCCCTTATGTACTCACTCACATAGGGTTAGGCACTGTCTAGCCTTCCATTAGTAGCAAAGAAGGAGTCTCTGTTTTCATATATTTTTCCACAATATTTCATGTTCCTGTCATTAAAATCATTTTTTTTTAAGTTTACTTGGAAATAAAATAAATCAAATACTGCTAGAGTGTATACTTTTCCTTCTCATTACTGGTAAAGTGATATTCTCCACATCAGCAGAACAAGCAGTGTTGGAAATATTCCATCCCCTTGAGAAATCATTTTACATTTATCATAATGTACAGTCAGCATGTATGAATACACAAAGAATAGACATAAATTAAACCAATACCAGTATTGTGGTTTTACAATGTGTATGAATATCTCTTTAATACAGGCTGCAATCTTCAAACCTCTAACTCCAAAGTAATCCCACTGAAGTAATAGACGGGAGTACTCATTGAAGTCAATAGGACTGTAGCCATAGTATCTTGGTATTGGAAGAAACACTATATTTTAACACTAAAATCTAAAAACATTTAAAAAATTGTCCTATTAGCATTTCAAGAACTGTAGCTTAAGTGGCTGAATGAATGTTGAAAACTGGCTTGATTAATTTCATCTGGTCTGACATGCAGCAGACTTGGGACTAACTTGGGACCAACATGGAAACCAGACAATCTCTCTAGATGTAGTATCATATACATACATAGTGTTGTACTTTTTAAAAATCATGCTATATGAATAAAATCTCTTGTGAAATCTTTTATTGAGATGGATGGATCAAGCAGTTAGGATATGTGACTTGGCCTATATTTTCCACTTGGCTGGTTTTAACATGGACTTAACCAGTTGGAGTTTCCTTGTGGCCATTTTTAGTCCAGCCTCAGTGTTAGACAATGGGCTGTGTTAAAGTATTCAATTCAGTTTATTCAGCTAGCTTTCGCCATAGCCATATTCATAAAACACATATATCCACATATACAATATAAATAACATACAGTGTAACAAAATGACATCACAAAAGCCAACAATCAGGATAATCCAAAAATATTCCCAAAACTCCAAGGAGTTATACACTCTCCTGCATAGAGGTTACACAAACAAAACCAGCCAAAGCTGGGAAGTTGCTGCCTTGGTCTTCTGCGGGGGGGAGGGGACCTTGGCCAGGCTTGTCCCCTGAAATTATAAAACTAGACTAACCGCCAGTAAACTGCAAATATCATTTAACACTGATTCCAATAATCAATTATTATACACCCACCTTCCCCCCATTCCACTGGTAGAAAACCATGGTATCCAACCACAATACAAACGCCCTCATAAGTTATCTTCATCACTTGCACTAAGCTCCTCCCTTTTTTTGGTGGCCAGGTAAACAAAGGTAGCAACCGCACATGCCACTTCCTTATCCTTTGTGAAGAGTATATACTCTAAACGAAGCTGGTCAGACAAATATATATATGAATGCTCTTGCTACAAAGGTAATAACCAAACCTGCCTAAGTTCTTCATAAAGAGGACAGTAAAAGATAATATGTAAAATATTCTCCAGGTGACTGTCACTACATACACAATTACGATTTGCATAAGGCTGTTTTATGTATCTTCCTTGTGTGATATCAGATTTTACTAGCTGCATATGGGCTTGTGTATATGCTCTCCGTATACAACATTTAGGCAGCCATTCCAAATAGGGCTCAAAACCATGAATTTGTTTAATTCGATGGTAATTAGGTGCGACTTTCCAGTCCATCAGAGCAGCAATATCTTCTTGTTTCCCAATATCTAGCACCCTGGATTTAATGATATTTCCTATACTAACTCAATCTTTGGTGAGTAGGTATTCCATGGATAGCCCTATACTTCTCAGCTGTTGCAAGATCTTGCTTACCCACGAGTACAGGGGGCTCTGTTTCTGCTCTAGTTCTTCTTGTAAGTAGATAGATGTCAAGCATGATGCCTCCCTGGTGCAAAGTTTGGCCCAGTAACATAAACTCTTTATTGTAATCTGATTCAAAATAGAGCTTACTCCAGTTTCTGCCCTGAGAACTGATCCTGGGATCACTTGCGGAAGCCCCAGGATACTACGCAAAAACTTATTTTGCACAACTTCAAGCTTGGCACAGCAGGATCCATCAATTATCTCTGCCCCATATGTAACCAAACTTTTAACTTTGGGTGTGTTAAAGTAGTATAATCTTACATCAGTCAATATACACAAAATTATGCAAACTGGCTAGTTTTCTTTGTGGGAGAGGTGGCAACCTAGCTCGATTAAGAAAGTGGACTGAAATGTTCTCAACTGGTGAAACTTCATGGAGTTCCACTGTAGTCAAGGTAGACCAGAAATGGGAAAACTCTTCAATGCCTCATTATAAATACATCCCAGCAGGTCTAGTAGTCTAAGCCTCAGACAAGCCAGGGAGCTAGAACCCAGTTGTACAGCAAAGAGCACCAGTTTCCCCGGGCTGTTTTTGGTGATGTGGAGAACTGATTTGGAGAGTGATGGGGCTAGAGTTTAGGGATGTGCGAAAAGAACGGGGTTCGGATGTTCGGCCGGAAAACTTAGTTTGGGTTCGTGGGTTCGGTTCTGCGGAGTTTGGACCACCCCCGAACATTCAAAAAGTTCGGCTGTGGCAGAGGCTTGGGACACTCCAGGGGTGTCCGTGGGGGCATGGCAGGCCGTCGGAGACACAGCAGCAGCACCAGCACAGACCGGGAAGGCTTGGGGCTTGGCACCCCAGGTTGCCTAGCCCAGCAGGCTCGGCACTTGGCCCCTGGGGGTACCCGTGGCACCCATGGCTGGCCGTCTGAGACCTAGCAGCAGCAGCAACAGCAGAAGCCAGAAAGGCTTGGGGCTTGGTGGCTTGCCTGGCACCCCTACTTGGCCGGGCATTGCAGGATGCCAGGCATCAGTGGAACAGTGGCAGACATTGGATTGCTCAGTAACAGAACCCATGGCACAGCAGAGGCAGCAGCAGCAGACATTGAATTGCCGGGGCACAGAACCCATGGCACAGCAGAGGCAGCAGAAGCGGACATTGGATTGCTGGGGCACAGAACCCATGGAATGCCATGGAATGATGGCTCCCCTTGTCTGTAACGTAGGCCCCAGAACCATGATGGTGGGTCCTGGGGCTGGAGTGACTGCTGCTTGATGCGGTAGAATGGCAGCTCCCCGTGAGTGAAACGACGGCCCCAGAACCCTGATGGTAGGTCCTGGGGCTGGAGTGGCAGCTTCTGGATGAAGTGGAGCAACAGCCCTCCCTGCCTGTAATGTAGGCCCCAGAAACCTGATGGTGGTTCCTGGGGCTGGAGTGGCTGCTTCTTGATGCCAGGTATAACACCTAAATTTATCTAATCTAATCTAATCTAATCTAATCTAATCTAAATAAATGAAACTATGGAGGTAAATGTGTGGAAATGGGTGAAATAGGAGCAGGATGGCAATGGATTGGGAGGAATACAAACTGCTGGGAGAGGGAGACTTCTGAAAACGCCTGCTGACAGGATCAGTGGCTAGCTCAGAATGATGGGGGGGCGGGGAGGGCAATTACTTTTGTTTCTTGTTGCGCCCACCTTCCACAAGCTCCATTGGCTCTGTGCAGCCTAGCCCATGGCCAGTCGCAGACTGCCAAGCCAGTGGTCTGAGGAAAAGAGGGATGGTGATTGGGCAGGCTGGATGCTAGTCCAAGCCTCTCCACCCCTCCTCAAATGGATCCTCCCCACTCCCTGGGCCTGCCAGCCAGGTTTTTCCCACCCGAACTCATCCGAATGCAGCCGAACTGTTCGGGGGTTCTGGCGTTCAGTTCAGCCATTCGGTTTGGCCATCCGAACTGACTGAGTCTGGGCTGAACCCTGAACG
This sequence comes from Sphenodon punctatus, assembly GCA_003113815.1. Taxonomy (NCBI): domain Eukaryota; kingdom Metazoa; phylum Chordata; class Lepidosauria; order Sphenodontia; family Sphenodontidae; genus Sphenodon; species Sphenodon punctatus. The sequence goes on from QEPC01008874.1 coordinate 5,265,196, forward strand.
TCCGAACCACGTTCGCACATCCCTACTAGAGTTGCCATTTCTCTGGGTTTTGACAGAAGACTCTGGGGGAAACCTTGATTTCTCCAGGTAACTCAGAGAAATTGGGGATTCCAGGGGCAGCAGGGATGGTCACATCAGAAAGGGGGCAGGCCATAAGGACTTTCCTGTCCCCTTTCTGATGTTGCTCTGCCACTACAGAGGATCATGAGGCTCTACAGAGCGTGGGGTTTTGTCAAAATGGGATATGACAGTCACTTTGTCCCCCTTTCTGATATGGCCCCAGCCATTGCATCACAATGCACCATAAGGGGCTGGGTTACATATGAAAGGGATGTGATGACCCCTTTGTTCAGCTCCTGATGACATGGCCCCGTCCCTTCCAGGTGGAGCAGAAGGGTATAAAGGCCATTTCTCAATTGAATAGATTGCCTGGGAGTTCAGCTTTGCGTTTTTGGTCTGGGAGATTTTTTCCATAGTGGGACCCCATGCAAAGTCCAATTCCAGAGGCCTCTTCTCCCCACCAGTATCAGAGGAGGAAATGGAGGGGGTAACTTTCATTGGGCATGTGCAGGGCCATCTAAGGTTTCCCCCTTTCATTGTTTGGACCATGGCACTCCCATAGGCCCAAATGGGAGTACTGGGGTCAAAACTGTGACAGGTGGCCACCCTAGGTAGCTGTGGTTTGCACATGTATAGTACAGGTGCAGTCATGGCCAGAGGTCTCAGAGACCAGACTGTGAAGACCTGACTAGGTGTATGCATTATGGGCTGTTATGGATTGATCAAAACCAATTTGAACTCTGCCTGTGCAAGTAATGGATCTAGAATTGCAGTTCCTCAGCTCCATCCCCCAGGGCCCTGGCATATACTTACCAGCTCCGGAGCGCTTAATTGAAGCTCTGCCGGCCCACCACTGCTGTGGGGAAGGAGTCTGCAGGGGAGAGTCTACCCTCCCGACAGGCTCCTTTGCTTCAGTGCGCTGCCAAGCTCCCTGCTCTGCAGCGTACATGTGCAAAATGGATGCTGCACTTAACCAAAATGGCGGCGGCAAAATATCCCGAAATGGGTGGGGATGGGGGAAATAGGGCACTCGGGAATGGGGGTGAGGAAGGTTGGACTCAGACCGGTTTCACATTGACTTGCTTCAATGTGAAAATTTCCAATTGACTTCAATGAGATCCAAATCCGAACCATAACCAATCTGAAAATTACAGATCTGAATCCGTAATGGATCCGAATCCACAATTTCATCTGAATGCTCATTCCTAGTGATGACCTGACCAGCTGGTTCCACTGCTGAGCCTGCCAGACACAGAGACTTTAGGGCCATGCAATTACATGAGGCAACAAGCCTCGGTGTCCCATGCAGTAGCACAGGCCACATGGCCCTAAACCTGCCCCTGTTTATTTGCAAACAGACTGTGTTTTAGGGCATCACAAATTTAAGATAGGCACAAGACGGAAGAGACTGTCGTACGAAACAAAGCATTGTCCTGGTTTGTGCATGTAGAAAAGTTTCCTCCTTTTTCCTATTTTTCATAAGTACCCATGCGTCCTTCAGTGGTACAGTTTAGAACAGAACTCGTCCTCCATCCCCCTTCCCATTCACTAACCCACCCATTTCTGGATTCACACCCATGGATGACTACTGTGGGCGTGGAAAGTTGTAATTGTTTGGTTGGGAGCGGTCTAACTTTCATTAGCGCAACAGACTGCCATCAGAAAGGAATGTGGCTAATATTGGTAGAAGGACTAAGTAGCATTGGGCAGAGGGGATGTCACTCTCAAAAAGAGACAAAAGACTGGTTTGCCCTCACTGATACTGTTCTGCAGCCAATGGACTCATACAAGGGCAAGGTGCTAACAGAAGGGCCTCCATTTGTTTTTGGAAAAGTTCTGGGAACAGTAAGAACAGTAGTAAGACACTCTTCAGCTCAGCATGAGACTAGCCCAGACTCAGACAACAGAGTCAGCAGAAGAGATCAGCCGACAGTCCCCAGCAACAGTGACACCCATATTCACCACAGCACTCTCTCTCTCTCTCTCTCTCTCTCTCATACACACATACACACACATACACTGTGCCAGGAGGCTCCACAGTCTGAATTTTAATTTTACAGTAAGGGCACACAAAGGGACTGATCCAAATCTCAACCAAAACCCATCAATTTGCGTTTTGAATATGCCTCAACTTAATAACTTTGCTTTCTAAAAAGAGTTTGATAATGTCGGGACTGAATAATTCGGTAAATACAGCCATTGTCTTGGAATCCCAAATTTTCAAAGGGGTAACTCAAATTTTCCTTTTTATTTATCTTCCCCATCATATATCAAATTGTACAAATGGTCTTGGCTCCCAGATTTCTGAAGGAGCTCTCATATTGTACATATTAAGATCTGTATGGCTTTGATAAATCCCAGCCATTCTTTTAGCCTTAATCTGCCCAAACTACTAGCCACCTTTTAGAAATAATGTACTGTGGTTTCAAAACATCTCCAACTAATCCTTACTTAGTTTGGAAAGGGATTAGATTTGGAAGGATGCACATGTTTATGTGGCTTTACTGCATTCCTCCTCTGCTGTTCCCATTTGACATCGATGTACACTATGTAATTCCACATTAAACCTGTCCAGTGTTGGAAACAGTACATAGTTTTTCAGAAACACCTGCTTCATGTATTAATCAAAACATGAATTCTTGAAAAGGAGGATGCAGATCAAGTAGTAAACAAAAAAAGGAACTCTTGAAAATATGCCGGTTATATGCTGCAGTCCAAAAACTCCAGAGTTATTCAGGACTAAAATGGGACTAGTATGGTGTAAGTGGTTTGTGAATCACAGCCACTGATGTATCTTGATCTCCACCCAGGCCTCTGTTCCACAGTCGTGGCACAGCCACCAAGAACACCCTCTCCATAGTCATCCTCCCCGGAGAACCCGGGGGACTTTGAGAAAGGCGCCCTCGGCTGACTGCAGAGGTCGATCCAGAGCCCGGGGAGTGAGGCGGTCATGCAGATAGGTAAGGCCCAGGCTGTGCATTTAGAGATCCAACTGCTTTTAAGAGCCAGGAACTTGGACTTAATTAATGCAAGTAAAGAAAGATTGTCACAAGATGACATTTTCATTCCATTAGTAACAAAAGAAGGTTTTAGGATATTTTATTGCACAGATCTCAAATTTTAAAGATCTATGCATTTTCATTTCCCTTGTCCTGATAAAGTTGGAACAGAGTACAGAAATGTATGGGTTTAGATCTAGAAAATCTATTGTTCAATGTTCATTTTCCTTTTTTGCTTCTTACTCAACCACTGTCTTTTGGATTCTTTGGTATTCACTTTATCTGTCAAGGATAAAAAGCACCCCTATGCAGTGGTCATACAAGACCCATGCACTGCTTAATTCCTACTTCTTCTTTAAAATAAGTCTTAAGAGGTGTGTATAGGCCTCCTGCATGGATGCATGTTACCCAAAAGAAAAAGAAAAAAAGGTTAATAGTTTTTTGGTTACTCCAGTAGAGACTCATGCTGTAAAACATGATCCTCAACCTGTTACAAAAGCACTAGCCCCATTCACTTCAATGGGGCTTCACTTTAATGAAGCTAGCAGCACCCCAGCAGCCTGAAGATCATTCTACTTTTAAAAATCAGTCTATTTCAAAAAAAAAAAAAAAAAAAAAAAATCACTTTATGTACTACTTCTCAGGAAAGGCATTAGAGCTAATGCGCTCTAGTCATATTAATGACATTCTCAAATGTGGTCTCTTGTTAAAACTACACTTCCAGTTTTGTACCCCCAAATTTTGGTGGGATATATTCACACAAGTTTTGGCATGCTCAGACCTATGCATGAGAACTATATTTTTGTAGCAATCAGGCAATTGAATGTCATGCTTCTGGATTTTTTTTTTTTTTGTATACTAATATTGCTTGCATGCATTCATCAGTGGGGAAACAAAGTCTGCCATGCAACTTGTGGGCACACAGAACTGGAGTGTCATTTTTGAAGGCAGCTCAAAGCCACTTGGAAGATTTTACTCTAAATATTCCGAGGCTTCACTTTAACTTCTATTTCTTCAATTGCAAGTTACACTGGCCCAGAATCGTTGCAAACAGAGGCATAAAATGCAAAAAACACTTGATATTAAATTCCATAACACATGCCATTACAGAAAACATGAAACCCCTAAAACTCTGGAGGATCACTCTGAGTGCTTCCACTTTATGAATCAACTCCCAGTTCTCTTGTTTCCTTGGAATAAATGAGTATGGGGCCAGGGGGGTTGGGAGTGGTACAGAACCCTGTTAGTGCTAAACTAAGCAGTCCTTAGAGCTTCTCTGCTAACACATATGTTGAAATACACAGATGATTTGAGTGATATGCAATTTCTTGCATTCTTCCAACAAGATAGTTTGGTGGACACACTCCTAAGAATGACAGTAAAAGGAGCCCCTGCATTCCAAGAGTAAAGAGTAATTTCTGCAACATCACAGTCACATTCATAGATTTCAAGATTCCACAAAACAGCACAGCCACCCTAGTGTCCTGCAAACAGTGGCTCCAGTGCACTGAAAACCAGCTGCTAGAGAGGGAGGAAGGAGTTTTAAAAAAGAAATGGTTGGAAGAGCAGTAGCACCATATTAATTGTGGAGTAATGGACTCGGTTCTAGAGGACCCAAGGTCAGAGTAGGGTGTGGAAACACATATTTCAATCTCTAAATGAAAACCAAACCACATTTTGAATTAGGATTCTGTAGTTCTGTCAGTTTGAAATGTGCTAATGTCTTATGATACCATCAGAACTAAATTCTTGAATGGCATCATAAAAACTACCATACTGGGTCAGACTAATATTCAGACACTAGCCTATACCAGATGATTCAGAGGAAGTGTACAGGGCATTTATGGAGTGATCACTTTTTGTTGTTCAACTTACATTGTTCACTTATGTTGTTCAGTCCCAACTCTTAGCAGTGATGGTACTCATGCTGTGGTTACACCACTCCTCAAAAAACCGTCACTGGACACTACTTGCCCTGCTAGCTATCCTCTAAACGTCTTCGCCCCTTCTCTCTTGATGCCCCCCAGGCTTAGAACTCCCTCCCTGGATACATTCATTCTGCTCCCTCCCAACTTTCAAATCCCTCCTGAAAAAAATTTCCTCTTCCATCAGGCTTTCCCTGGCTCATCAGGTGTGAAATTACATCCTCCTCCTTGCCTCCCTCCGAATCTCTTCCCTGTAACTAAGTGAAGCACGTGCACCTGCATCTTCTCATACTCATGAATGTATCCTTGTCTCTCCTGATGTTCCCCTCTCCCTTGTCTCCCCCTTCCTTGTCTCTTAGATTGTGAGCCTTTTGGGGTAGGGACCTGTCTACTCGGTAACTACTGACTGTACAGTGCCAGGTACATTGCTGTCACTATATAATAATTATAATTATAATAATTAATAATTAATCCTATTTCTCTCCTTCCCTTTGCCTCCAAACTGCTTGAGCATGTGTCTTTCATGCCCACTGCCTCAACTTCCTTGCAACTCAGGCCATTCTTGATCCACTCCAATCTGTCTTCTGCCCTCTGCATTCCATGGAGACAGCCCTTGTTAAAGTCTCCAATGACCTCTTCGTGGCCAAGGCCAGGGACCATTACTCTATCCTCATCCTCCTTGACCTATCTGCTGCTTTTGACACTGTTGACCACCATCAGCTCCTTGATACTCTGTCTTCCTTTGGTTTTCAGGATTCTGTCCTACCTTGGATCTCTTCTTACCTCTCCAACCACACATTTAGTGTATCTTATGATGGATCCACTGCTATCCCTCTCTCAGTTGGTGTCCCCCAGGGCTCAGTACTGAGCCCTCTTCTCTTCTCTTCTCTTCTCTTCTCTTCTCTTCTCTACACCTGCTCTCTTGGGAATCTGATCTCCCATGGCTTTCAATACCATCCTTATGCTGATGATTCATAAATCTACCTTTCTTCACATCTCAGCATGCCTGTCTGACATTGCTGCCTGGATGTCTTGCTGCCACCTTAAACTTAATATGGCCAAGATGTGTGGTATCCCTGAGGTACCTGTGGGCCCCGAGATGGGGCTACTCATGATTCTGGGGAGCCCCTCTATTCTGTTCTCCAGTCAGCACACACAAGACTTGGTGGAAGGAGCAGGAAACACATTTATTGATATAGCCTAGTACAGGATCCTAGTAAGAGGGAACTCCTGCATAACACAAAATGGAGACCGCATCCTGCAGCTCCCAAACACCAACTGAACAGGAAAACCCACTCACCTAGTTCCTGGAGGGAAGAAGGAGCTGGCTATTGCCAACTCTCTTAAAGCTGTACACACACATGCCACATCCCCCTTTCTTAGCCTGAGGCTTCCCTCTAAGCAAGTAGCCACAAACTAGTGACTTCCGGTAATAACATTTCTGTCAAGCTTGGAGTCAGAGGTCACCAGTACTTGACTCTCCATTGGGGCTCAGTCTTTACCACTATCCCATGATATAGTCTTTAAACTTTGCTGGCACTTTCACCTCCCGTCCGCTCCTGGTTTGTGCAACGTTCTCAGCTGTCTCGGCTGAGACTGGGGGAGTCTCTGGCTAGTGTGGGGTCCCCTCTGATGGGGCTTCTGCCTTCATTGAAGCTTCCTGAGCTGTAATATCTGACTGTGGGTCACCCGAGGTGGGGTCCCTCCGAAGATGTCTCCTGTTCTTTCTACAGGCAGTGCCTTGGAGAGTCTGGACTACGTATGTGTGTGACTCGTCCCTTTTTTCAGTTACTGATGCTGGTACCCAGCCTGTGGCTGTTTGCATCCTCACCCTTTCCCCCTCCAGCAAAGGTGGCAGGGGTGCCGCATGCCTGTCATAGTGAGCTTTCTGACAGGTTTGTTGTGCTTTTAGTTTGGAGTCTGCCCCCACTGGTAGCAGGGACATGAGGGCTGCCGTTGTGGCAGGTAGGGTGCTTCTCAGCAGACTACCCATCAGTAACTGAGACAGGGCAAAGTCCAACCCTGTCACTGGCATGTTTCGCAGGCTTAGCAATGCCAGGAGGCGATCTGTGCCATCTCAGTGAGCTTTCTTGAGCATGAGTTTGACAGTCTGCACAGTGCACTCCGCCTGGCTGGCCATTGGATTGGGGGTATCCAGGGCTCGAATGGGTCAAGACAATTCCCCAGTCATTGGCAAAATGCATCATCGCCTGACTGGCAAATGGCACATGATCACAGATGATCTCTCGTGGTATTCCATGGCGTGCAAAGGTTGCTTTCATTCACACAATTATGGTGGTGGCAGTCTTGTCAGTCAGGGAAAGAACTTCTGGAAACTTAGAAAAATAGTCGACGATCACCAAATATGCATGCCCCTGCAATTCAAATATGTCAGCCGCGACCTTCAGCCATGGCAACTCGGGGATTTCATGAGAGATCATTGGTTCTTTCTCATTGCCTGGCTGGAGTTCTTGGCATGGTTTACACCCTCCGACCCATTGCTCTATCTCTGCATTCATGGTTGGCCAGTACATCAGTGCTCTGGAATGTGCTTTGAATCTTTGAATACCTTGGTGAGGCAGATGTATCAAGTTTAGCATTTCATGTCTCGCACCCCGGGGAATGATGATTTTGGATCCTATCATCAGTAGAGCATTGTAGATTCTGATGTTGTTTCTGAGGGGTCAGTATGGCGGAAGCTCGGGTTTGACCTGTTTGCATCTCGGGTGCCATCCCCTGGTGTGGATTCTAGGATTGCTTAGGCATAACCTAAGCGATCCGTTTTTCTTTTGGGTTATTACCAGGCTGTTGACCCATGAAGTGGGCTTGATTACTTTTGTGATGACACCCCCTGCCTCTAGGTCCTCCAGGGCAGACTTCAGTTTGCCCATGACAGCGTATGGGATTTTTCTGCACTTGTGCACCACTGGCAGAACTGTTGGGTCCACGTAGATGTGATGCACACCTTGAAAGCATCCTAGACCTTCAAAAACATCCTGGTAAAGTTTGAAGAGGTCCTCTTTTGTAGAAGGTGCTTGCCATCCTAATTCGTGAACATGCCGGATCAGGTCAAAGGCGACGCATGCTGATCTGCCTAGTAGTGGTGGATCACGTGTGCCTGTTATGTAGAAAGTTAGGGCAGATTCAGTGCAGCCTTTCTTGCAGCGGGCTGTGATGTCACTGTTGGGTCTGACTTTTGCACCCCCAAAAGCAATCAATGTCATGTCCGTTTTTGTTTGTTGCACTTTGCCTTGTAGGCGGTCTGCAATACCCTTGGGGATTGTGTTGCCTTCCACTCCACAATCTAATTAAAAAGATACCGGTAGGCCGGTCACAGTAATTGTGCTGTACCAGGCATCCTGGTCTCTTGTGTGCTTTGCTTGCTTTTTTGCAGCCACGGCTCCGACGAATAGAGAATTTATGTGTCTGCCTGGCTGGGATGCTGCTATTCTGGTTTTGCACATCTTTGCAAAGTGATTCTTCCATGAACACTTATTGCAGTTTCCCCCCAAAGCTGGGCACTGTCTGGGCTTGTGGACCCACCCACATCTGTTGCAATGGATACTTTTTGCAGCTGTGCAGCCTTCTGCTTGAGATGTTTTCTCAGGGAGTTTGCTTTCATTTTGCAGAACCCTGGGGTTTTCTTTCTGGTGCCCCAGTGCAAGAATTCTGGTCTCTGTGGTCATTGCACTTGTTTGAGCCTTGGTGAGAGCCTTTAGTCTGCAAATATCAATTGCTTGCGTACGGGTCAGATCAGGCCTTTCCAGAAGCCTTTCTTTAAGATTGTTGTCTGGAATGCTGAAGACAATTTTATTTCTCAACATTAAATCTGCAGAAGCCCCAAATTCACACTGCTGGCACTGCTGGGATTTATCCATGAGTGCTGTGACAAAGAGGTCTATGCCAGGTGTTTCATCATAGGGACATTGCCAGAACTGAAACCTCTCAAAAACAGGATTTTTCCTTGACTCACAATAATTTTTGAATGCAGCTAGGGCTTCTGCTAGTGTTTTGTTTGCTGGGTCTGCATGGACATTAGGCATGTTGTTATAGATTTCAAGTGCCTTTTCTCCTATGCAATGCAGCATTACTGCAATCTTATAATCTTCAGGCTCTTCCTCAGCTTTTCCTCAGCTCTTTCCTCAGCTGTAAACACATATGCCACAAGATGGAAGTTCTTATCTTTCCTCCTAAACCCACTTCTCTCCTCTCCTTACTCCCTATCTCTGTAGAAAACACGGTTATCCTTCCTGTCTCCTCAGTCCGTATCCTTGGGGTCATCTTTGACTCTTCTCTCTCCTTCTTTGCTCATACCCATAACACTGCTAAAACGTGATTCTTCTTTCTTTATGACATTACTAAATCCATCCCTTCCTTTCTGAAAACTCAACTGAAACTCTTATACATTCTCTCATCACCTCCTACTTAGATTATTGTGTAACCTGCTTCTTGCAAGTCTCCCACTGAACCATCTATCTCCACTTCAGTCTATTAAAAATTCAGCTGCAAGACTCCCCTGCCTTGCATGTCATTGTGACCGTGTAATCCCACTTCTCAAGACACTTCTGGCTTCCCATCTTCTTCCATATACAGTTCAGGCTTCTTCTCCTTACCTATAAGTGTCTTCACTCTTTAGCTCCTCACTACCTCTCCTCCCTTACCTACACCCCTTCTCGTGACCTCCATTCATCGGGTAAGATGCTCTTATCTGCACCCTTCTCCTCCATTGCCAACTCCCGACTCCATGCCTTTCATTTTGCTGCACTGTATGCTTGGAACATTCTTCCTGAATGAAACATTATTCCCTGTTCATATTCCAGTCCCACCTAAAGGCCCATCTCCTTGAGGTCACCTTTAAATCATAATCCCAATCATGAATTAGCTGGAATAAATCAATTACTAAACTGCCCCCTGTAGTCCATGAAATCCATTACCTTGTTTTTAACTGTCTTTGTTCGTGTCTTATCTAGATTGTAAGCTCCTTGGATCAGGGACTGTCTTTTATGTTAAGTGTATCTATACAGCGCTACGTACTAGTAGAGCTTTAGAAATTATTATTATTATTATTAGTAGTAGTAGTAGTAATAGTAGTAGTGAGAGATATCATTTCCCAAATAACTTGATGTAACTAACCTCCATTAACTTACCTATTGCTTTTTTGAACTGATTTGTGTTATTGGCATTTGCAACACTAATAATAATACTACTAAACATAATAACACTAAAGCTTCAAACCCTCACATTTTTATTTCTTTGAATAAATGACACTGAAACTGTTGGAATATATCATATGTGCATGTCAAAGGCATTTTCTTTAGTATTATTCAGTGGGAGTACTCTGAGAGCAAGATGCTACTGAGTAAGGATGAAAAATCTGGCCTTAAGTCACCAGTTTGCTTGCTTATTTCCAAACTTTAAGGCTATGTACAGAGTACAGAAGCTTTTGGTTGACCAGAGATAGGCAAAACATTTTGCTTAACCAAGAGCCTTCGTAATGTCAGAATCCTCCTGACTACGTCTAACATCCCAATGGTTTCTTGCAGCAGGGCCTATACCATAACTTAAACCATAAAGATCTGCCAGTATTTTATCTTGTTGAGAGCAATCTTTAGGTTGCAGCTCCCTGTATGGAGTAGTGTATTTAGTAGCCAGAAGTGATAGTTCCCATATTCAGGGGAATAGTTCCCATAATGGGAGGGCTAGTTCCCATATATAGGAGACAGAGGGACACTCTGCAGGGCCAAGGCCCTCCTGCCTTCTTCTTCAAGCAGGCTCAGTGACATTCCTTGTGCATTTTATCGTGAAATGTGCACCCCACCACCAAATATATTCAAGATTGTGGTCCCTGAATCCTTTTATTTTAATTAATGTATTTGATTTGATTTAAATCTCATTCCCATAGGCTCAGGGCTGCTCACAATACAAAACTATTAAAACCAAATAAAACCCCATTAAAATCATTCCTACCCTCCATCCTCCAAACACTATCCCCCCCTGCTAAAAGCCTGGCTAAATAAAAAAAGTCTTACATTGCCTTCAGAAAATGCTCAGACTTGGGCTTTGGTGAACCTCAAGGGGAAGGGAGTTCCAAAGCTGTGTAGCAACCACCAAGAAAGCCTCTCTGTGTGCCCATGCTGTCTGAACCTTTATCCCTTCTGTGAGGTGAGCCCCTTGCCAGAGCTCTTGGACATTTCCTACTGAGATGAACCTCACATTTACGGCTGTGCATCCATGTTAGTTATTATGAACACCTACAACTAAAAAATCATTTTCATTTTAGTTATTTCTATAACTAAAACAAATGGGCTAATAACTAAAAAAACACTAAGCCCTTGGGTGAGGGGTACAAGTTGTCCAAATTTCATCCAAATTGGATGGGAAGCAAAGAAGTTACAACATGTATCGAAATCATGATGCTTATAAAAGTGGGCCCTTTAATCCAATCTTTCTTAATTGGTAGGGGTGATCCCTTTGGTGAGCAAAATAATCTATCCAACTTTCATCCAAATTGGATGGGAAGCAAAGACATTACAGCTGGAAATGCATGCACAAACCATGATGGTTATAAAATGGGGACCTTTTATCCAATTGTTTTGTCAGGGATGATCCTTTAGGTGAGGGGAATAATCTTTCAACTTGTCATCCAAATTTGATGGGGAAAAAAGATGTTATAATGGGAAATGTGTCTGTAAACTACAAAATAAAATTGCTTATATAATAGGAACCATTTATCCAATCTTTCTGAAATTTGGTAGGGAGGATCCCTTGCATACGGGGTACAACCTGTACCAAATGTCATGCAAATTGGATGAAAAATTAAAAAGTTACAACTGGAAATCCATTTCCAATTGAAACCAATGGGATTAGCTAAAATAATAACTAAAACAAATAGGAATTAACTAAAATAATAACTAAAATTAATGAGATTTTAATAACTAAAACAAAAACTATTTTTTTTCTGCACACACCCTTTTCACATTGGGTTTTCAGTCTCTGATCTTCAAGCTAACTCTCCTTCTTGGAACTATATTTGTTGGTCTCATCTGAGCAGAGGGAGCCACCGTGGTCTGCTGAAACCAAGGAAACTGAGGTTAGGCACGACAAGGATGCTACCCCACTTAGAGCCTTGTCCTGTAGGGATTTCAGCCACACCCTGCCGAACAAATTATTGAAGTTAAAAGAAATCCATGAATTACACTAACACAAATGGGATTTGTCAGAGGAGAGTGCAGGTTTTTTTAATATATCATGTCCTGAAATTATCTGGAGTTCCCTCATTTTGGCTATTGTATTGTTAAAACACCAATTATCATAAATCATAATACACCTGTATCAGAAATATGCCTTGACGCTAACTAGAACACACTATTTGCATTTGGGCAGGGACTTGCAGTATTTCAGGTGGAAAGGAGATTTTTCATCTGTGAAGAAGGTTTCACCTGATTCATAGCTATGCACTCATCTTTCACTAAGGACAGCATATTCAGTACATAAAAAGACAGTGTTTGGAAATGGCCTTACTTGTAGGGAACTGCACAGACTGCTACTTCTTATTGACCTCTTTCATTTCATTGCTTTGTGACCTTCCTCTTTATGGTCCATTTGGACCTTTTAAAATTAAAAAGTGATATGAGTAAGTAAGAGCTTTTGAGAATAATGATCCTTGATCTCTCTCCTGCCTTTGACACTATTGACCACTCGCTCCTGCTTGAATCGCTCCACTCCCTTGGTTTCCAGGAGCACATGCAGTGCCAGTAAGAGGCTCAGGCAGGTGCCTGGCATGGCAGAGAGGGGGGTGGGTGTAGGAGGGAGGATGTGAAGCAACCCTACAGACTGATAGACACATTTACTGGCCAATTACTGCATGCTTCCAGCTTTACTGAACCAATTGATGGTGTCTTCGAGACAGGCATAGGGGGTAGCTCCTCTCCACCAACTCCTCCCTTGATCCTCTCCAATCTGACTTCCGCCCCCTCCACTCCACTGAAACCGCTCTTGCTAACATCACCAATGATCTTCTTGTGGCTAAATCCAACCGCCTTTATTCTTGTCCTCCTTGATCTCTCTGCTGCCTTCGACACTGTTGACCACTCGTTCCTGCTTGAATCGCTCCACTCCCTTGGTTTCCAGGACTCTGACCTCAACTGGTTCTCTTACTACCTTTCTGGCTGCTCCTTCAATGTATCCCTTCCTAACTCCTCCCCATCCTCCTCCCTACCTCTCTCGGTCGGGATTCCCCAAGGCTCTGTCCTTGGCCCTCTCCTCTTCTCTATCTACACCCAATCCCTAGGCAAACTCATAGCCTCCCACGGTTTCCAATACCACCTATTCGCTGACGACACTCAACTCTATCTCTCCAGTCCTTCCCTCTCCCCCTCTGTTCAAGCTCGTCTCAACAACTGTCTCTCTGATATCTCCACCTGGATGTCTCAGGGCCAACTCAAACTGAACATGGTGAAAACTTGAACTCCTTATCTTCCCTCCAAATCCTTCCTCTCCCTCTTCCCTGTCAATTGCCATTGACAGGGTCTCCATCCTCCCTGTCCCCCAAGCCCGTACCTTGGGCTTCATCTTCAACTCACACCTTACCTTCAAACCCTACATTGACTCCGTGGCCAAATCCTGC
>QEPC01008874.1:5297665-5308149 GCA_003113815.1 Sphenodon punctatus
AAACTGCTGGGAGAGGGAGCCTTCTGAAACACCTGCTGTTCAGGAACAGTGACTAGCTCAGAAGGTGTTGGGAAGGGGGGAGGCAATCAGTTTTGTTTCTTGCTGCGCCCGCCTCACCGCAAGCCCCATTGGCTCTCTGCAGCCTAGCCTGTGGCCAATCGCAGACTGCGAAGCCAGTGGTCTGAGACGAAAAGGGATGGTGATTGGGCAGGCTGGCAAGCCTCTCCACCCCTGGTGCCTGGAAGTCTGCTCCTCAACTGACTCCCCCTCCCTGTCACGTTTTGCCTTCCAGTGACATGTTTTTGCCACCCGAACTCACCCGAACATGATCCGAACTGACCAAACTATTCGGTCATTTCGACGTTCGGAATTGAGTTCGATTCAGTCAGTTCATGTTCGGATTAGAATTCGGGTTCGGTCATCCAAACAGGCCGAGTTAGGTCTGAACTCTGAACTTCCGAACCACGTTTGCCCATCCCTAGTCTGTAGTTTTCAGGATCACCTCTGGATCCCTTTTTAAATATTGGGGTTACATTTGCCAGCCTCCAGTCCTCGGGTACAGTGGCAAATTTTAGTGACAGGTTACAAATTACTAACAGTAGGTCTGTAATGTCATATTTGAGTTCCTTCAGAAGTCTGGGATGAATGCCATCTCGTCCTGGTGACTTGTTAGTATTCAATTTGTCCCAGAACATCCTCCAATGTCACATTGTAGGGATGGGTGACCCTGGCTGCCACGTGCAAATCCTGCCCTCCTTGGGGCGCTAGGGGATGCTAGGGATGGCAAATGGAGAGACCCTGGCTGGCACATGCAAATCCTGCCCTCTTTGGGGAGCTAGGGATGGTAACTAGAAAGACCCTTGCTGAGACGTGCAAATCCTGCCCTCCTTGGGGTGCTGCTAGGGAAGGATAGCAATGGAGAGACCCTGGCTGGCAAATGCAAATCTCTGCCCTCCCTGGGGCGCTAGGGATGGCAACTGGAAAGACCCTGACTGGCACGTGCAAATCCTGCCATTATTTTGGGCAACTAGAGCGTGGAGACTGGCAGGCACATGTTTGGGTGGGGGTGCTGCTCGTGCTCGTGCTCGTGCCTGACTGCTGGAAGAGCCCCACACACTACATTACCCTCTCTCTCTGTGGCAGAGATCCGCTGCTACCCGCTGATGCTCACTGTTTGTGCCTGACTGATGCCCACCACCCACGCACCCACCCGCACGCCAGTGAGCTCTCTCTAAGGGATAGAGCCTTAAGTTTCTTGTCCTCAAAGTAAACAAAAAAGTTTACAAACCTGTCAGCAGTGGAAGGATCTCCTGTGCCCGCCAGCTCTTGCTCCTCCTCCACCACCGAAGGTCCAGCAGCAGCGGCAGGAGGAACCTCTTCCTCCACCACTGGCTCTGCCACCTTGGCCTTCCCCCCAGACCCAGCGTTTAATAGTGGGTCACCTTCTCCATTTTTTTTTTTTAAACAAGCACACCAAAACCAAAACACACAGTCACCCACCACACCAACACTCACCAAACAGCCAAAACAACACAGCCAAACAAACACAAACAGCCAAAACATACGAACCAAACAGCCAGCCAGCCAAACACACACTCTCTCGCCACACAGCTCCGCACGCACTCGAATTTCCAGTTTCTGGCATGATCACGGGATCTTGCGATACCTTTTTCCGAACACCCAAACCGAATTGAACATGACCAAACCGAACGCCTGAACCCAAACTCGGCGACCAGCCCGAATGCCCAATCTGAACATCCGGACCGAACCGAATGACCGAACCGAATGACCGAACCTGAACCGCATTCTGTTTGCACATCCCTATCACATTGATTTGTGACAGCTCTTCCAATTCCTCACCCACAAAGCAAGGATTCAGCGTGGATACTGCCCCCAAATCCTCCGCAGTGAAGACCAACTCAAAGAACTCATTCAACGTCTCGGCAATGTCCTTATCCTCCCTGAGTGCCCCTTTTACTCCCTTGTCATCTAATGGCCCAACTGACTCCCTAGAAGGCTTCTTGCTTCTGATGTATTTGGAAAAAGTTCTTGTTTTTGCCTCTTTAGCAAGCCTCCCTTCAAAATCTCTCTTGGCCTGCCTTATTAACACTTTACATTTATGCTGCCAATGTTTATGCTCTTTCGTATTATTTTCATTTGGACTAGCCTTCCATTTCTTAAAGGATGTCTTTTTAGCTCTAATAGATTGTTTCTGCTAGTCCTGTTTGATTGTTTTATAATATTGATGACTATTTTAAATGTTTTTATTGTATTTTAAAATGTTGTAGGCCGCCCCGAGCTGCATGGCAGGAGGGGCGGGATAAAAGTCTATATATAAATAAATAAGTCTATATATAAAATAATAGCCTCCTTCACCTCCCCATTTAACCACAGTGGAAGACGTTTGGTCTTCCTGCTTCCNCCATTTAACCACAGTGGAAGACGTTTGGTCTTCCTGCTTCCTTTTTTAACTTGCGGGATGCATTTAATCTGGGCTTCCAGAATGGTGCTTTTAAACAGCCTCCACGCCTCTTGCAAACTTGTAGCCCTTGCAACTGGGCTTTTTAGTTTCTTTTTAACTAGTTTCCTCATTTTGTCATTTTGTCCTAAGGAGCTCTCTGTCTTGCTCATTTACATCTTCTCCCCCACTCTCTGTATATCCAAAAATGAAAAATTGTCATACGCTGCCCAATTCAAGTTATTTCCATATTGGTAAACCAATGTGGTTGATTACGCAAGTGTTTCCTTCTAAGCTAATGTACCACACATTAATAAATAATGAATCAACTGTATTTTCTTGCATTGGTTAAGTACACAATCATACTGTTAGCAGTTATTAAAAAACATCAGTATTAATCACTTAAAATTTCACTCATAAACTAAATTTGGCCCATTTGGGTGACATCTTGTACAAGATTGTATTTTATGGGTTTTCCCTAGAGAGCTCTCAGGTTAGATCCCCCCCCCCCCCCCCAATGCTACTGCTTGATGTTTAATAGTCTGGTCATTATTGTGGTGCCTGTAAAACCTCACTCCTGCTGTTATGTGGATTCTTCAGTAACTGCAAAATCAGCACGTTCTGCCTACAAAATGTTTTCTTCAGCCAAGGGAGCTGTAATCTAGAATCAGTATTACAAAGAAATTTTATGAAGGAGTTTTGTATACAGATGTGCAATGGTATCATGCCAGCAATAAAACTTCTTTTATTGGGGTATTTTGAGCTAGCTACCTAGCATATTAACAAAATAAAAATCTCAGCTTTCAGTAGGTACACTTTAATTGCTTCAACTCAGTGGATACTTTGATAGTTCATACTCTAAGAACATAAGAAGTGCCATAGTGGGTCAGACCAATGGTTCATCAAGCCCAGCACCTGTCTCTGACAGTGGCCAATCTCGATCGCTTGGAGAAAGTACCCAACAGGTCACTATGGGGCGACCCATTCCCTGTTGTTCATTCCTAGCTCCTGACAGTAAGAGGTTACATTCTCCAAACCTGCCTGGCTAGTAGCTGTGAATGGGCCTATCCTCCAAAAACTTGTCCAACCTCTAATTCACGAGGTAGCCAATCACAAATGAAACATACTTTAGTATTATTTTTGGCTCTGGCTGCTCTACCGCTATTTACTAAGAGCCAAATTCCACTTTCCAATCCATGAATCCCTTTTCAGCTCCATGCAGTTGCATGATTGTGAAAGGAAAATTTAGGTCCAAAGGCTGGAGCCACGTTGTAAGATGGCTGACTCCATTTATGGTGCACAGGCCTGTTCCCCACCATTTTAATAATAACAGCAAATTAGGGAGGAAATAATTTCCATTCAAATTTTTGTTCCTTTCCCCAAATTGTGAAATCTGACATTTTTCAACCACCATTAAAATTTTGTGGGTCACCAAGTTTTAATGGTGGTTGCAGAGAAGGCAACTACCATGGAGCGGTCAAATGGCTCTGCAGTGCTGTGTAGAAAAGGTGACTTAATTGGGTATATATAGCTGAATTCACCGCTCACGCATACCAAATATTATTACTTACTTATTCATATAGCACATTCATTATTTGGGGGCTTTATGGTCCTTATCTAGTCCACCCTTATAACAACACTATGAAGTATGTCATTATTCCTGTTTTACAGCTGAGGAACTGAGGCTAAGAGAGAGGGTAAAGCCACATGAGACAGGACCAGCCTGATCCCAGCCAACCCTGGGGAGGGTGAATTCAGCTGCCATACTTTGGGGCAGTAGGGAGAGGAGGCAGGCGGGCCATTGTCACAGATCCTACACTGTCACGGGTCCCAGGGCAGGCGGAGTCATCATCAACACACATAGGCACCCAGCCCACCCACTATCCCACCTCCAGCCATAACATGGAAGCATGGGAATGGGAAACTGTGCCTGCTGCTCAGCGGTGCTGGCAGACCCCAGTGCAAGGCGGGGCAGCACAGGACTAGCCACATGGTAGGTGGGCAGTTAACACACTTTGGGCTGTTTTATTATGGATGTGCGAACAGGATGGAGTTCGGATGTTCGGACGTTCGGGCTAAAAACTAGTTTGGGTTCGTGGGTTCAGTCTGGCGGAGTTTGGACCCCCCCAATGTTTGGCAGAATTCGGCGCTGCTGGGAGGCTTGGGGTGCTCCAGGTACAGCAGCAGCAGAAGCAGAGACCAGGAAGGCTTGGTGCTTGGCACCCTGGGCTTCCTGGGCAGTCAGGCTCAGCACTTGGCCCCTGGGGTGCCCATGGCACCAAGGCTGGCCGTCTGTGACCCAGCAGCAGCAGCAGCAGCAGCAGCAGCAGCAGCAGAGATGGGGAAGGCTTGACGCTTGGCACCCCAGATTGCCCGGGCAGGCATACTTGACGCTTGGTTCTTGGGGGTACCCATGGCACCAGGGCTGCCCATCTGAGACCCAGAAGCAGCAGCAGCAGAGACCAGGAAGGCTTGGTGCTTGCCACTCCAGGTTGCCCGGGCAGGCAGGCTCGGCGCTTGGCCCCTGGAGGTGCCCATGGTGGCAGAGCTGGCTGTTTGAGACCCATCAGTGGCATCAGCAGCAGAGACCAGGAAGTCTTGGCACCCCAGGTTTCCCAGGCAGGCAGGCTCGGTGCTTGGCCCCTGGGGGTGCCCATGGAACCAGGACTGGCTGTCTGAGACCCTGCAGCAGTGACAGCTGCAGCAGCAGCATCAGATACAAGGAAGGCTTGGCACTTGGCACCCCAGGTTGCCCGGGCAGACAGGATCAGTGCTTGGCCCCGGGGGTGCCTGTAGCACCAGGGCTGGCAGTAGGAGACCCAGTGGCAGCATCAGCAGAGGCTGGGAAGGCTAGGGGCTTGGTAGCTGGCATCCATAGGGGGCAGGGAATTGCAGGCTGGAATTGGTGGAGCGGTGGCAGAGGGCTGGCCAGGGGTTGGTGGCTGGCACCCCTACTTGGCTGGGCATTGTAGGCTGGCAATGCTGAGTGGCAATGCTGAGTGGCACTGCTGCAGAGCACCCACTCACATGGAATGTTTGGGGAGGGATTCAATCGGGTGGCTCCCATCATGGATACCCCAGTACAAGCCACCATGAACTCCCTCTGCCATGGACCATGGGGGAGGGAGAAGCACACTGGGCTGGCCTTTGCAAGTGGAATGTCCCCACCCGGTGTGAGCCCTGGGAAACCAAGGCTCCTCAGGACTCCTGGCTAGTTATTCTGAAGCCATGTCCCCTGCCCACTGAGTGCCAGGAGCAGTGCCAGGACTTGGTTGTGGGCACCCCTACTTGGCTGGGCGTTGCAGGCTTCCAGGCACTGGCGGAGCAGCAGCAGACACCCGACCAGGACTTAGTGGCTGTCACCCCTACTCGGTCAGGCTTTGCAGGCTGCCAGGCATCAGTGGAGCAGTTGCAGACAAGAAAGTGGAACAACAGCCCTCCCTGTCTAGAACATAGACCCCAGAACCCTGAAGGTGGGTCCTGGGACAGGAGTGGCTGGCTGCTCTTGATGCAGTGGAATGACAGCTCCCCATGAGCGGAATGGCGGCCCCAGAACCCTGATGGTGGCAGCTTCTAGATGTGGCAGCTTCTAGATGATGTGAATGGACAGCCCCCTGTGCCTGTAACGTAGGCCCCAGAACTCTGACTGTGGGTCCTGGGGCTGGAGTGGCTGCTTCGTGATGCAATGGAATAACAGCTCCCTGTGAGCAGAATGATGGCCTCAGAACCCTGACAGTGGGTCCTCCTGGGACTACAGTGGCAGTTTCTAGAAGATGTGGATGGAGAGCCCCCTGTGCCTGTAATGTAGGCCACAGAACCCTGACTGTGGGTCCTGGGACAGGAGTGGCAGCTTCTGGATAAGTGGAATGATGGCTCCCCATTACTGGAATGTTGGCCCAGAACACTGATGGTGGGTCCTGGGACAGGAGTGGCAGCTTCTAGATGACGTGGATAGACAGCCCCCCATACCTGTAACGTAGGTCCCAGAACCCTGATTGTGGGTCCTGAGGCTGTAGTGGATGCTTCTCCATGCAGTGGAATAACAGCTCCCTGTAAGTGGAATGATGGCCCCAGAACCCTGATGGTGGGTCCCGGTACTTTAGTGGCAGCTTCTGGATGAAGTGGAAGTATGGCTCCCCGTGAGTGGAATGACGGACCCAGATCCCTGATGGTGGATCCTGGGGCTGGAGTGACAGCTTCTAGATGATGTGGATGGACAGCCCCTCATGCCTTCATGTAGGACCCAGAACCCTGATGGTGGGTCCTGGGGCTGGAGTGGCTGGCTCCCTTACTTGGCCGGGCATTGCAGGCTGCCAGGCATCGGTAGAACAGTGGTAGAGGCCTGGCCAGGGCTTGGTGGCTGGCACCCCTGCTCGGCTGGTGTTGCAGGCTGGCTGGAATCAGTGGAGCAGTGGCAGAGGCCTGGCCAGGGTTTGGTGGCTGGCACCCCTACTTGGCCGGACATTGCAGGCTGGCTGGCATCGATGGAGCAGCAGCAGAGGCCCAGCCGGGGCTTGGTGGCTGGCACCCCTACTCAGAAAGACGTTGCAGACTTGCATCCTACTCTCCACATCTGAACAAGCTATTCTGCCAATTGGCCAGGTCAAGCCTTGCCCAGTAATGAATCACGTGGCCACCCAGTAGAAGTCATTGGATTGCTGGGATACAGTATCCATGGCATAGCAGAGGCAGCAGAAGTGGACATTGGATTGCCAGGGCACGGAATCCATGGCACAGATAGCAGAGGCAGCATTGGCAGCAGTAGCAGCAGACATTGGATTGCCAGGTAGCAGAACCCATGGCACAGACAGCAGAGGTGGCATTGGCAGCAGCAGTGGACATTGGATTGACGGGACACAGAACCCATGGCATAGAGAGCAGAGGCAGCATTGGGAGCAGCAGCAGACACCGAATTGCCCGGTAGCAGAACACATGGTACAGACAGCAGAGGGAGCAGAGGAAGCAGCAGCAGATATTGGATTGACTGGGTACAGAACCCATGAAACAGAAGAGACGGCAGCAGCAGGATTTGCCTTTGTGAAGCACCCATGGAGCCAGGATGGTAGGATTTGCCAGGGAAGAGCTCCCAGATGGCAGCAGCAGGCTTGCGTGGGCATGATGAGATTTACCAGGGCAGAGCACCCATGGACCAGCAGACAGAAGCAGTGGGATTACCAGGCCAGTGGGGCATATCAACCAGGGTTTCCAGGGCAGGTAGATAGGCACTTTGGCATGAGAGGCAGGCAGGCTGGAGCAGGGCTTCAGCTTTGCCCACAGGATGGGCAGACAGGCACTTCGGCATGAACATCGGAAGGCAAACAAAGGCATGCTTTGATCTTGGCAACCTGGGTGGGCGGGCAGACAGGCAGTGTGGCATGAGAATCGGAAGGCTGGCTGAGGCAGGATTTGCTCTTGGCCACCTGGGCGGGTGGGCAGACAGGCAGCGTGGCATGGGCATGGGAAGACAGACTGAGGTAGGTTTTGATTTTGGCCACGCAGGCAGGCAGGCAAACAGGCAGCGTGGCATGAGCAGAAGGCAGACTGAGGCAGGCGTTGATTTTGGCAACCTGGGCGGGCGGTCAGACAGGCAGCATGGCATGAGAGGAGTAGGGAAGGCAGGCTGGGACCTTGGCAGGGCACTCAGATAGACTGGTGAAGACTGTGCAGCGCATGCGAGAGAGAGCCAGTCAGATAGGCGGGTCGAGATCATCTAGCCAGAGGCTGGCTGGCAGGCTTACAGCTTCCCAATGCCACCCTGCCTCATGAGGTCAGTCGGATAGGCCGGCCGAGGCTGTGTAGTGTGTGTGTGTGTGTGTGATAAGAGAGAGAGAGAGAGAGAAGCAGGGTGGGTGCTGGGCATTGGGAGGGAGGACAGCACCTCAGCAGCAGCAGTCCAGATTGAGGAGGATCCCCGTCCCAAGACTGCCCCTGGCATGGGATGGCTTGTGCCACTGCACCATCAATCCATGTCCAGGGGCAGCTCGGGGAATCCCAGGAGTGGAAGGTTCACCTTAATAAAAAGAAACTGCTCCACCAACTTGGCCCTCAGTCTCAAGCGGTGCAGCAAGCAAATGTCCACCACCATCAAGAACACCCGCTCACTGAGGACACTCGTTAGTGGGCAGGACAATAGACCCCTGGCCACTTTGGACAGGGCCAGCCATACGTTGGTCTTGCCGGCCCAGTAGGCCAAGGGAGCTCTGCTGGGTTCTATGCATGGTTCCTCCTCCAGGTATCTCTCCACTGCTGCTGAGGCACTGTTGTACTCCTTTACATAACTCTGCCTGGGCACCACTTCCACCACTGCCCTCAGCCACGCTGCCTGCCCTGCTGTACACGAGCCCATGCTTGCCAGAGTGCCCTGCACATACGGGCTGCTGCTTGCAATAGGGGTTCCGCTGCTGCTTAGTCTTCTGATGGTGCTGCTACTGCTAAGACTGGGGGCAGGGATAGACCCCACCGGCTGAAAGGGGTGGCTGCTCCAACTCCCACCATTCCCAGGGGCATCCTGCTGCTCCTGCCATGCACTTTCAATAGCCTGCTCTGACTGCCGGACCCTCTCCACCAGGTCACCCTTCCAGTGCCCATAGAGTGCTGTCTGGCTGGGGTCCAGCATGTGAGCCAGAACGTATAGGAGCTCATTGAAACACGCCTTCAGCCCTGATTTCAACTGCTGCACCAGGGCAACCACCTCATCCACCAGCTTCCTGTCCTGAGGACCACAATCCCACCCCTGGAGAATCTCCTCCAGCCTCCTCAGGATACTCTGGACCAGAGGGGTCACCTGACTGATGGTGGCCGTGGAGGAGCTGATGGTCTCCAACGTCTCCGTCATGGCCAGGAACGGTCTGAGCACGAAGACAGTATGATCCAGGATGTCCCATTCCACCCCATCATTCCTTGTAGGTGCCCCGCTGTCCATCACCAGTTGAACCTGATGCAAGGCAGCTTTCTGCTCGGGAAGCTGCTCGAGCATCAGGAACGTCGAATTTCATCGGGTGGACACATCCTGCACCAGCTGGTGCACTGGGGAGCCTTGCTCAGCCTGCATCACCCGGAGGAGGTCGCTGCCCTTCATGCTCTGGTTAAATAAACCACTGGCTTCCTTCCCCACTTGATCAGGGAGCTACGGGTGCCTGCCCCAATCCCCTTCTCCCCCAAGCCCAGAGCGTCCCTAACCACCAGGTGAAGGGTGTGTGTGGTGGAAGGGATGCTGGTGAAGACCCCCTCACAGACTGCCCTCAGTATGTTGTCCATGTTGTCCGTTTGGGATGGGCGAACAGGTTGCGGTTTGGGTTCATCCATTCGGTTCATTCCAGTTTGGTTCGCCCATTCGGTTCGTCCGTTCGGTCCGTTCGCCGTGTTCAGGTTCGGCCATTCGGTTCGGTTGTGTTCAGTTTGGGTGTTCGGAAAAAGGTTCTCTGTGCAAGAAATGATGGCACCAGACCCATGATGGTGGGTCCTGGGGCTAAGGTGGCAGATTCTAGGTATTGGCCACAGCCCTCCCTGCCTGTAACTTGGCCCCAGAACCCTGGAGGCAGGTCCTGAGGCTGGAGTGGCTGTTTCTTGATGCTTTGGAAAATTGGCTCTCTGTGCGAGGAATGATGGCCCCGGACCCACGATGCTGGGTCCTGGGCCTAGAGTGGCAGCTTCTGGATATTGGCCATAGCCCTCCCTGCCTGTAACTTGGCCCCAGAACCCTGGCGGCGGGTCCTGGGGCTGGAGTGGCTGTTTCTTGATGCAGTTGAAAGACATCGCCTCTGTGAGAGGAATGATGGCCCCAGACCCATGACGGTGGGTCCTGGGGTTAAGGTGGCAGCTTCTAGGTATTGACTACAGCCCTCCCTGCCTGTAACTTGACCCCAGAACCTTGATGGTGGGTCCTGGGGCTGGAGTGGCTGTTTCTTGATACGGTGGAACGACATCGCCTCTGTGCGAGGAATAATGGCCCCAGACCCATGATGGTGGGTCCTGGGGCTAAGGTGGCAGATTCTAGGTATTGGCCACAGCCCTCCCTGCCTGTAAC
>QEPC01008874.1:5309110-5359397 GCA_003113815.1 Sphenodon punctatus
CACTGCACCATCACTCCTTGTCCAGGGGCAGCTCAGGGAATCCCAGCAGCGGAAGGTTCACCTTTAGGAACAACAACTGCTCCACCAACTTGGCCCCCAGTCTCAGGCGGTGCGGGGACCAAATGTCCCCCGCCACAGAGAACACTCGCTCGCTGGGGACACTGGTTGTTTGGCAGGACAGGATACCCTTGGCCACTTTCAACAGGGCCGGCCACACGTTGGCCTTGCCAGCCCAGTGTCAGGACCTTGCCCCGGCGTCACCGACGAACACTTCCACAACAGAAGATGGGGCCAGCACAGACCCCAGAAACAGCCCCGGCTGCACGTACCTTTACTGACCCCTTCAGCAGCCCAGGTGGTCCTGGGACATCCCAGCAAGCCCCACAACAACGCGACGCGGAGGGGCTTTCCCCGATCAAGCCACATGACAAGGAGGTGGAGCCAGCTCTGTTGCGACGTTCCCTGCGCTTGCAAACACGGCAGGGGGCGGAGCTAGCAGGATAAACGCCGGCACTGCTTGGGACACAGCACCGGTGATTAGAGAGACTGGCCCTTTGCAGCGAGAGCAAGCAGCATTTGCGAACCCTTTAAAATTCCTTACAGCCTTCCCTTCCCCTTCCTTCTGAGCGTGCGTGGCCATGTGGGAGTACCAGCCAAGACGTGTGTTGAATGTGTGTACCTATTCCCCCTATCCTTGTACGCAAGTGCAGAGTGAGTGTTTGAGTGTTAGTGCCTGTGAGAGTGAATCCCCATTCCCCCTTTTTCTCCCTCGGGGCGGTTCCCGTTTTCTGCAGTGTGTGACCTTCTTGCCATTTTTCTGTGATTCCAGGGCACCCTTCCCTCCTTCCCTCACTTCTCTCCGCACCGATTCCCTCTCCCCTTGGAATGAGTGGAGACTGTGGTCAGGGCACAGGGCAGGCCTGGGTACCCCAGTATTTCCTACTCGGCGCCCTATGATGATAGAGGCCTGAACACTCTTGGAGGTTCAATAGGCCATCATTCTATCCTGACGGGCATTAGTCCTCGTGAGTTCCTATCAGCTGGGAGCTGGGGTGCCCTCATCACCTTGTGCGCTCCTTTGGGCAACTCTGTGCCTTTCCCCCCCATTCCTTTCATATCCCTTCATCAGGGAGAATTCCCCCCTCCCCATTACACCCAGTAGGCCAAGGAATCGCTGCTGGGGTCAATGCATGGCTCCTCCTCCATGTAGGTGCTGCTGAGGCTCCATCATACTCCCTCTGGTAGCTCTGGGTGGGCACCACCTGCCCCACTGCCCTCAGCCATGCTGCTTGTCCTTTTGTGCTGGGCCCCATGCAACCCAGAGTGGCCTGCACGCAGGAGGAGCTGCTGGCAGTAGGGGTCCTGCTGCTGCTTCTCATCCTGCTGCTGGTACTGCTGCTACCTCTAGGGCTGGGGGCAGGGATAGACCCAGATGGCTGGAAGGGGTCGCTGCTCCCACTCCCAGCATCTCCAGGGGTATACTGCTGCATGGCCCGCTCTGCCTGCTGAACCCTCTGCACCAGCGCACCCTTCCAGTGGCCATGGACCACTGTCTCACGTGCCATGCTGCCCTTGATCCCGGGGTCCAGCATGGTTGCCAGGACATATTCCTCCCAGCGCAGGAGCTCATCAAAGCGTGCACTCAGAGAACACCCGCTCAGTGGGGACACTAGTTGGTGGGCAGGACAATAATCCCCTGGCCACTTTGGGCAGGGCCAGTCACACGTCAGTCTTGCCGGCCCAGGAGGCCAAGGGATTGCTGCTGGGATTGATGTACGGCTCCTCATCCAGGTAGGTCTCGACTGCTGCTGAGGCGCCATCGTACTCCCTCTCATAGCTGTCCCTGGGCACCACCGCCCACACTGCCCTCAGCCATGCTGTCTGCCCTTTTGTGCTGGGCCCCATGCCCCCCAGAGTGGGCTGCGCAGAGGAGGAGCTGCTGGCAGTAGGGGTGCTGCTCCTGCTGGTGATTCTGCTGCTGCTGCTTCTACCACTAGGCCTGGAGGCAGGAATAGACACACACACACCCCGACTAAAAGAGGTGGCTGCTCCCACTCCCACCATCTCCAAGGGCGTCGTGCTGCTGCTGCCGCCGTGCACTGTCAAGATCCCGCTCTGCCTTCCGGACCCTCCCCACAAGATCATCCTTCCAGAGGCCATAGAAGGATGACTTGCATGCCACGCTGCCCTTTAACCTGGGGTCCACCATTGTTCCCAAAACATATTCCCCCCACAGCAGGAGCTCGTCAAACCTCACCTTCAGGCCTGTCTTGAGCTTCTGGCCAGCCCAAATGCCTCAGCCCCCAGCTTCTTACCCTGAAGGCCACAATCCTGCCCCTGCAGAATCTCCTCAAGACTGGTGGAGACTCTGGACCATAGGGGTCACCTGGCTGATTGTGACCGTGGAGGAGCTGATGGTCTCCATCACTTCCAGGAACAGTCGCAGAACAAAGACCATCTGGGAAGGGATCTCCCATTCTGCCCCATTGAAGCCTGGAGGAGCCCCGCTGTCTGTGTCCAATTGCACCTGATTCAAGGTGGCTTTCTGCTCCACAAGCTGCTCAAGCATCAGGAAGGTGGAATTCCACCTGGTGGAGACATCCCGCACCAGCTGGCGCACTGGGCAGCCTTGCTCTGCCTGCTTGGCCCTGAGGAGTTCTCTGCCCTTCACACTGCGATTAAAGAACCCAGCCAGCTCTCTCCCCCACTGGATCAGGGATCTAAGGGTGCCTTCCCCAATCCCCTTATCCCCCAAGCCCAGAGCGTCCTTGACCACCAGGTGGAGGGTGTGTGCTGCGCAAGAGATGCTCGTGAAGCCCCCATCGCGGACTGCCTTGAGTATATTGGCCATATTATCGGTCACCACACACCCCGGGGTGAACGGTGCACCTGGTGTGACCCAATCCTCCACCACAGCGTTCAGGGCTGCCTCTATGTTCCTGGCAGTGTGGGGGCAGTCCATGACTTCCACCTGAAGTAGGACCTACCTATGCCCTGCTTCAGAACCCCTCATGCCACTGTCAAATGCTGACTCTGGGTCCTGCCACCAGTGCGCTGTCACTACCAGGTACGCGTGCTGGGCATTCCAGCTGGACCACAGCTCAGTGGTGAAATGGATAGTGGNAGGGAGGGGTACAAAACTGAAATTAAACCTAAATCAATCTAATGCTACTCTAAATAAATCCAAAAACAGGGGAAGGGAATTAGGGATGGAATATCTACAGGGAGGAGGTAAGGATTCAATGGAGGGGAGGGAGAAAGAACACAGGGAGGAGTAAAAAAGTAAAAATAACACCTAAATCTATCTAATCTAATCTAAATAAATGAAACTATGGAGGTAAATGTGTGGAAATGGGTGAAATAGGAGGAGGATGGCAATGGATTGGGAGGAACACAAACTGTTGGGAGAGGGAGAGTTCTGAAAACGCCTGCTGACAGCCTGGCTAGCTCAGAAGGAATTGGACGGGGGGAGGGCAATTACTTTTGTTACTTGCTGTGCCCGCCTTACCACAAACCCCATTGGCTCCGTGCAGCCTAGCTCATGGCCATTCACAGACTGCGAAGCCAATGGTCTGAGGAAAAGAGGGATGGTGATTGGTAGGTTGGCTGCTAGTCCAAGCCTCTCCACCCCTGGCGCCAGGAAGTCTGCTCCTCAGCTGCCCACCCCCCTCCATGGGCCTGCCAGCCCTGTTTTTCCCACCCAAACGCATTCGAACATGACCAAACTATTCAGGGGTTCAGAGGTTCGGTTCGGCAGTTCGGTTCGGCCGTCCAAACTGGCCGAGTTCGGGCCGAATACCAAACATCCAAACCGCGTTCGCACATCCCTATGTGTTATCCCACTTTGGGCAATGTTGGCATGCAATGCATCACTGGTCTTCTCCGGTGGGCGCGTTGTGTGTCAGTCAGCTGTCCACCCTGGGGTGGGGCTGATTGAATATCTGGCAGCTACTGACCATAGGATCCGTTGCATCTCATGTAAATGTTGCACAAAGTGGGATAAAGCTTCCCAAGGTGTGTTAACATCTTGTGTGGCCTTACCTAGAGTGAAGTTCCCAAAGCCACCCAGTGAGTTCATGACTAAAATGGGATTTGAAACCTAGTCTCCCAGGTCCCAAGTCCAACATGTTATCCACCAGGCTATACTGGCCATAAATGCTTTCCAAAATGCACTGCACTGAAATGTGGGGAAACATCCAGAATCCTGTATCCTGCACCATGGCTGAGGTACAATAAGATTTTCTCACAATGCAGTACAGACACATTTGTTCATTGTGGTAGGTATGAACAAAATTGTGCCAGGAAACACAACGCTGTGTCACTATCCACAACTTTGCTAACTCTAAGTGGGGGAGAAGGCACATCATAGCCTCATTTAATTTGACATGGCATAAGAAGTATCATAGAAAGATGTCAAAGTTGAGAAACCAAACAACCAATCCACAAGGACAGCTTTTTGGACTGGAGATACTAGTCATTCTGTAGTGAGGAAACAAGACCTGTCCAGACTATGGCTGAAATCGATGCTTATCATGGTGAGCTGCTTGGAGCCTCTTTTGGTTAGGGCAGCATATGAATTAATTTGATTGTAGTGATAACACAATGACTGCTAATACAGTTTCTTTTCCTGGCTATTGGGAAAGGCATCTTTACTAAGAATCCTGCTAAACAATATGTGTTATGAGCAGCCTCACTGGGTAACACATATAGGGTTTTAATAAAACCCATGCTTTCCATCTATACTTAAAATAAAAAAGCATGTTAAATCTTGCATAACCCTTAACAAAAGCAAACAAAGAATGACTCCTAAACTTACAGTGGATATCTTCACCAAAAGTCATATTCATCAAATTCGTCCACTTCAGTTTGGTTCTGGCAAAGCGGTTATGAAACACTATTTGCATCTGCTTTGCTTGGATACTCGTTTGAGGTTTTCCAGTTGACTTTTCTAGGAGGTGTTCTTTTGTTTTTTTGAGGGGGAGGGTGGTAATTTCATTTCAGATATTCCACTGAATAACTGAGTATCGGAACAAAAACAGCCCCAAAAATATCACATAAAAATTCTTAAATCCTTAACAGAGATGCTCTACACTAAGGAATCTCTTCAAAAGGAGGGCCACTCCTTCTGAGAGATTCAGAAAGACCCTCTAGGAGAAGACAGTGATGGAGAAGACAGTGGTCAGTCTACCTTCTAGCAGAAGACAGTGATGGAAGCAGATTCTTGCCATCAAAGACACTGTGCTGAATGCTCAGGTGGCACTCACAGCAGAGTTCTCGGGGTCTTGAGCTGCGCAGTTAACACTTCTCAGCTTAGGGGCATTTTTTAATAGACCACAACACAAACAGAACCACATATATGGTGAACCACGATAATTGTTCATTAGCAGGCCATCTTATTCCAATTTCAACTAAATAAGGTAAAATCTCTACTTCTATGAAATCAGCATCCTTATTAGAATTCTAACTCTTGTTGATGCCTGTCATTTTGACCACTTCCTCCTAGGTCTCTCTATCTTTACATCATTTAGGCTATGTCAAGCAGCAACCGAAATGTATATTCCTATGCCATACTCCATATCCCTAGGCCTCAAAACTTATTATACCAAACTAAACAGTCTCTAATAGGGATGGAAAACCATATTGAAAATAGGGATCAGTTGAAAATAGTATCGACCCAACTTTCAATATGATTTTAGATCATATTGATCAGAATCAGTTCGGATTCCAACCAATACAGCCTAAATCCAAATTCTGCCCCCAGCTCTGTCCCGCCCCCCCCCCCCGGCCCCCAAACTCCTGCTGGACGTAGGCGCTGGGTAGAGGTCCTGGGAAGGCAAAGCTGAGGGTAGAGAAGCCACACAGGGGTGGGGAGGGGGGAATTTGCCTTCCAGGACCCCTACCCAACACCAGCCTCCCCCGGACCCCTGCCTGTGCCTGTCTTCCCCAGTGCCTGCTGCAGCAGCGCTGGGGCTGGTGACTGGGCAGTGATCCGGGGGAGGTGCGTGGCACTGAACAGGGGTGCTAGGAGGCAGNATCCTCCACCACAGCGTTCAGGGCTGCCTCTATGTTCCTGGCAGTGTGGGGGCAGTCCATGACTTCCACCTGAAGTAGGACCTACCTATGCCCTGCTTCAGAACCCCTCATGCCACTGTCAAATGCTGACTCTGGGTCCTGCCACCAGTGCGCTGTCACTACCAGGTACGCGTGCTGGGCATTCCAGCTGGACCACAGCTCAGTGGTGAAATGGATAGTGGCACCCCCAGCCCCTGCCAGCTGCTCCTTCACCCACTCCTTCAAAGCCCCATACAGGGCTGGCACCACCATATGACTCAGGGTGCTGCGGAATGGCAGCTTAAACTGTGGGGCCAGGAACCTCATCAGCTGCTTAAACCCAGTGTCCCTGACAATGGAGAGGGCCTGGCCATCGACAGCGATCATCTCACCGAACAGGCACGTGGCTTTCTCTTGAAAGCCACGCCGCCCTCCAGCTGCTGATGGCCTTGGTAGCTGCCCCCATCCCAGCTCCTCCATTGTGGGCTGACGCTGCTGGCGAGGCTGCTGCTCCTGCAGCTGCTCCTGCTGCTCCCCCCTAGCAGTGATACTGCTCCTGCTGCTAGACGCAGCCGCTGGAGCAGGACGGTTGCCCAACGAAGGAGACGGATGACTAGCCGCTTGGATCAGGAACCCGCTACGATCCACTGACCCTGCCTCCCCACTTAGCAGTGCAGCACTGTGGCACAATTTCAGGTGCCTCGACATGGCGGTTGTCTCCAGGTTGGTGAGCACCTGTCCACACTTCATCACCTTATTGCACAAAGTGCACTGCATCTCTCGCGGATCATCTGCCTGCACCTTAAAATGCTCCCAGACCCATGATTTTTTAGCCCCTCTTGCCTTCTGCCCCCTCTTGCCTTCCGGGTGACGCACTCTTGGGAGGGTCAGGACATGGTGGCACTGGTAACACAGCTTGTTGAGGGACAGCCATCACCTCAGCAGCACCAGATACAGAGACCTCCTCCACAGGAAACTTTGCATCTCTGTCCCCATCCCCAAACAGAGTGACGGAAGCTGCTGGATTCCCCATGCTGCTCCCACTCTGAGCAGCACTCTCCCCCTGCCCCCTATAGCTTCTGCTGCTGCTGCTGCTGCTGCTGCTGCTGCTGCTGNAGGGGAGGGAGAGGGGAGGTTTAACTTACCTTTTCCTCTTCCAGTGGCGCCCTGCCATGCCCGGCACCACCTTCTCTGGACCACACTGGGCAGAAATAATAAGAAAAAAACCCCTGTGCATGCATACAATGGCCAACATGGCCATTCTGCACGAGTGGCCATTTTCCAAAATGGCACTGGCAGTGGCAGCCGGTCTGCACATGCTCAACTGGCAAACGGGCATGTGCAGAATGGCTGCCACTTTCCAAAATGGCACTGATGCTTCTGGTGCCATTTTGGAAATGGGCACACATGCGCAGAATGGCCTTGGTGGCTATTTTTCAGATGCACTGGGTTTTTTCTTATTATTTCTGCTCGGCGCAGCCCTGAGAAGGCTGTGCTGGGCACCGCAGGGTGCCTCTGGAAGAGGAAAAGGTAAATTAAACCTCCCCTCTCCCTCCCCATCCATCCACCTCTGCCTCCTAGCACCTCTCTCAGTGCTAGGAGGCAGGGGAAAAAGAGCTGGGGCTCTGTGAAAGCTCCTTGGAGTGGTGCCAATGCTGCTCCAAGGAGCTTTGATAGACCCTGCCTGGGGAACCGATACTTTTGAATTGTATCCCTCAGCAGGATCAGATCAATATGATTTGCCCCAAAATCCAGAAAATCATAATGAACCGATTCCGATATTCCCATCCCTAGTTTCTAACAATGGGTGAAAACAGATGTGCTGGCAGTGAACTGCTTCCCAGGCCTTCCCTGAGGCAAACAAATGCAGTCACCACTTGTCAGGTTGGCGGGGAGAGCTATTCACAAAGAAGCCCTCAACCCTTAACCCAGACATCGGGGCTGCAGGCACAGGTCCCTCCAAGCCCCAGGTGGCCCAAGGAATTGTCCATATGGGACAGGACTTCTAGGCCAATGCAGTGCAGCAGGATCAGACCCCGGGAAGAGCTTCTGCTAAACAGCTGATGGGAGAGTGCTCCTGAGGGGCCCCCATCAGCTGTTTGGTGAGCTCACTGTTCAAACTTCCTGAGGGAAGTGCCTGGTGGCCATGCAAAATGACAGGGAGCTAGCCTGCTGCTGCAGGGCCAGCTCCCTGTCAATTTGAAAGATTGGGTGCCACTTTCCCCCTTTCAGCATCTCCCAGCTGACAGCCATCCACCAAACAGCTGGGAGTGGGAGGCACTGGAGGGGGGAAAGTGGTACCCCACCGGTTGGGGGGGGCAGGTCAGGGCTCGGGATGTTGCGGGGCATGGCTGACTGTCTGAGACCCACTGATGCCTGCCAGCCTGCAATGCCCGGCCAACTATGGGTGCCAGACACCAAGCCCCAAGCCTTCCCGGCTTCTGCTGCTGCTGCCGCTGGGTCTCAGGTGGCCAGCCCTGACGCCACGGACACCCCCAGGGACCAATCACCAAGCCTTCCTGCCCAAGCAACCTGGGGTGCCAAGTCCAAAACCTTCCCAGTGTCTTCTGCTGCTGTGTCTCAGACAGCCTGCCATGCTGCCACGGGCACCCCTAGGGGTCCCTGAAGTGCCCCAAGCCTCTAGGTGGGACCGAACTTTCCGAACATTCGGGGGGTCCGAACTCCACCAGACCAAACTCCCGAACCCAAACTAAGTTTTTAGTCTAAACGTCCCAACATCCGAACTCCGTCCTGTTCGCACATCCATAATTTAGACCTCAGTCACAATTTCAAAGTTTGGTGTTGTTTAGAGGCATGATTTGGGCTATGACTTTTAACAACCATCCCTTCATTTGAACACTTTCTCAGGCTACTTCTGTATATTTCATGTCAAAAATATGAATTCTATATCTCCCAGTACATATAGGTTCCTCTTTACCCCAATAGCTGAACATCGTACATGCCACATGGGAAATAAGAAGAGAAGTGCTATTGTGGATCAGATCCATCGAGCCCAGCATCCTGTCTCAGACAGTGGCCATTATCAGCTGCTTCAGAGAGGTAACCAACAGATCATAATGGCATGATCCATTCTCTGCTGTTCATTCCCAGCTCCTGATAGTCAAAGGTTGCATCCCCTGACCTAATGGAAGATTAGGTAATCAATTCTGTGCCAATATCTCCCTTCCTGACTGACTGCGTAATGGTGTTCTTGACCCTCAGAGGAAAGAATCTGTTCAAGTGACTGAAAAAGAAAACTGAAAAAGCAACAAGCAGGTGAGGTGCTCTGTGTTCAACATATACACATTTTTCCAATATAAGACAGCATGAGGTCGAGCAAACATTACACAGGTTGCTTTCACCACTTCGTACCTGCACCCAGACAAGTACAATCCATGCCCTATTACCCCAGCCTGTACTGCCGTTTCATAGTTATGAAGTCATGGCAGCTGTGATTGCTGGTATGGAGAAAAAAAATCAGTGGAAACAGGCTGGATTGCTTCCCACTGCCCAACAGCCAAAAATGAGATAGTTGAGATTCGAAAAGCAAAGGAAAAGAGGGGAGAGTGGAAAGAAAATTATGCTGGTTTTAGCTTATATTAACCAAAACAAAAAACTTAAGAGCTTAAATTCACACGTTTCCTTAAAATACAAAAAAAACCCAAATTCAGTACAATTACAATTAAAAAAACCTTCCACTCCATACATTGTAACAAAACACAAATGCCAAAAAAATAGAAATTATTTCAGAATTTGAACAATATTTAATATTTTATCCTCATCAACATACATGTGATATATGCACTTAATTCCTTATCATACATACTTTAATTCATTTTTAGCAATAACTAAATTTTCACATTTTTCCATTATTAAACTTTAATTTATTATCATAATTTGACAAGGAACAATTTTTTCAGAGTGTATTGTCTGTTTCTACAAAACTTAATTCTGTACAACGAATTGTATAATGTTGCCTACACTCACATTCTTAAGTTCGTTATATGAACTGTATACAATTTGTATACATGTAAATAACAGACTTAATGCACTCTGACAAAATAGTTCCTTGTTGAACAGTCCCGGCAGGTCTCGGGGCTCAGGGGTTGGGGGGCAGGTTGGGGCTCAGGATGTTGTGGGTGGGAAGCTTGGGGCTCATGGCCAGGGGGGGCAGGTTGGGGCTCGGGATGTTGTGGGGGGGCAGGTCAGGGCTTGGGGCCAGGGTTGGGGCGGCAGGTCGGGGCTCAGGGCCGGGGGGGAAGGTCAGCGCTCGGGATGTTGCATGGGGGTGGGAGCTAGGGGCGGAGATTGGGGGGCAGGTTGGGGCTCGGGATGTTGCAGACGGGGCAGGAGCTAGGGGCTGGAGATGGGAGGCAGGTTAGGGCTCAGGGTGTTGTGGATGGTGGGAGCTAGGGGCGAGACTGGGGGGACAGGTTGGGGATTGGGATGTTGTGGAGGGACAGGAGCTAGGGGCCGGGATTGGGGAGCAGGTTGGGGTTCAGGATGTTGCGGGGGTGGCAGGTCAGGGCTGGCGGGGGTTGGGGGGGGGCAGATCAGGGCTGGGGGGGGGGGGGGGGGGGGGGGGGGGGGGGGGGGGGGGGGGGGACGGGGGGTGTGGGATGCGGGGGGGGGGAGCTAGGGGCTTGGGATGTTGCGGGGGGCAGCTCGGGGCTCGGGATGTTGCGGGGGGCGGGAGCTAGGGGCTAGGGTTGGGGCTGTCTCTTATACACATCTAGATGTGTATAAGAGACAGGTTGGGGGCAGGTCGGGGCTTGGGATGTTGCAGGGGCAGCTCGAGGCTTGGGATGTTGCGGGGAGCAGCTCAGGGTTAAGGACAGGAGGCAGTTTGGGGCTCAGGATGTTACGGGGGGTAGGTCGGAGCTCGAGGCCGGGGTTGGGGGGGCAGGTCAGGGCTCGGGATGTTGTCTAGGGAGCAGAGATCACATGACTGAGCTGTGTGCAGGTCATGCGACTTGGCAGGGGATTTAAGAGCAGAGGAAGCCCCACCAACTGCAGTGTTAGCTTGGTGACAGCAGGGAGAAGTGCTCCAAAGCTGACAGAAGACAAGGTTTGGTGGGAAACCTAACCTCCACACTAGGGAGAGGGCATGGGTGCAGGAAGGCCTTAGACGGCAGGTCCTTGACTACCAGGATCTGCTAGGGAGAGTAGGCAGCTGGGGAGGCCCCTAGTGGAAGGTGGGGAATCCCTTGTGTCTCGAGAGTGTATGCCAATGGTAGAAGAGCTGGCAGCCTACCTGACATGAGGGGGTAGTCGTTCCAGGAGGGTGTGGGCCAGTACCAGCTTGGCTCAAGGTGGGGCCTGGAGAGATTCCTGTAATGAGGCCGGTGAGAACCACCTGCATTGCTGTGAGGGTTTGAACAGAGGCAGGGGCCCAGCATGAAGACAGCAAAATTACAGTAGGCAACGGGGGACGGTAGCGGTTAGATCCCCAGTTGAAGAGAAGGGGCTACTGGGTAGCCCCAGGACCATCATGGGAGCCATGGGGGCATAGGTGGGTGTAGAAACTGAAAGCTGAATGCCTGACTTAAGATGAGTAGTCAGGATCACACAAGTGGAGGAATGGGACAAGGAGGATGCCCAACCTCTGGGCCCTAGGGAGAGAACCAACAGCAGGAGCTGCAAGGGAAAGAAGGAGGGCAGTAGAAGGAGGGAGGCCATAGCTCAAGTGGTAAGCGCACATGCTTTGCATGTATGAGGTCCTAGGTTCAATCCCCAGCATCTCCACTTCAGGATCCCTGGTAGCACAGCTGGGAGAGGCCTCTGCTGGGGGCTTGGAGGGGTCTCAGGTAGCACGACAGGATGGCCGCTGCTGGAGACCCTGGAAGAGCCACATTTGCACCCAAATCTGAACCCCCTCCTACTGTGTCAGGTTGTGACAAAACTGAGCTAAGATGGACCATTGGTCTGACTCAGTTAGGCAGTTTAGTTTAGAGAGATTCCTTGGAGGCTGCAGGCCAGTGATCCTCAAGGCCCCAGGGCCATCAGCAAGCTCAGTAGCCAACCTAGTGAGGGCTAGGGCCATGAGTGTACCATCCCCTACCCTTGAGTACATGACTTCATCTATACTCCCTCCCTCCTTTCAGTGATAAAGGGTAGGAGCTGGAGCAAGGGGCCCAATCCAGGAAATAGAGCAAGACCAAATAAAAATCAGTAAGTTGGCCAGATTTGGTCCATGAGCAGGGGGTTTCCAATCCATTCTGATGGTGATGCTGATAATTTTATTTCTATAGCCCAGCTCCCCCACTAAATGATGCTTCACAAGATAAAACAAATATATGTACACCCACCCGCCACATGATGTATGTGTACATTATATATTAATGATGATGGAACACATAGAACTAGATACAGTTTCCATCTTTCATGGAAGGATGCTGGCTGACATACATTCAGCCTAATATCGTCCTCTGAGAGAAGAGCAGTAATGTAAACTTTGTCATTCATCTTGGGTAGTTATGAGTTTCTTAAAGAGATTGGAGGAAAGGTCCATTTTCTGTTTCAGGTTATGAAGATATAGAGGTGGGGTTTGGTAATTTTACAGAGTATAAACTACCTTCCTGCCATTAAATGAATCATGATGCAATGTCAGTGATCCATTATCTTCCCAAGGATGAGAAACTGTCTTTGTCTAAGAGTCTTTTGCTGGGCTGTGACGAGGTTCATAACTAAATGCTAGTGAGCAATTGCAGCCTCCTAAACCATATGGGAAGAAAGGCCTTTTGCCTTATTTAGAAATAAAACTTTTTTATTATGAAATTGGCTGATTTGTTAACACAGAGTGAGACGGTGGGAGACTTCGAATGTTTGATTTTCTAATCTTTGTTTATGATTTTACAATAATTTCAAGCCAGAAACAAAATAAGATTAGAAAATTAAACATCGTGAAAGCCATAAACAAAGGAAGATTAGAGAATCAAACATTCTCACTCAGTTTCTCAACATTCATCCTACTTCAGAAAAACCTCCTTCTTGCAATCGCAGTGACTTGTAGAATGCTACTAAAATTCCACTGAAAGATGATGAAACAAAATGATCTGTCTAGAATGTGAAGTTACAAGTCTCTTTCTCTACTGGGCATTGTCAAAAAGGAATAGCTTTAAATGGACTAGATTGAGTGTACCCATCTGTACATTTGCGGGAGCACTCTAATTCCTTGCAGAGTGAAGCCCTGGGTAGGTAAGAGATTTTAGGCCCCTTTTTTTTTTTTTTTTTTTGTTTATTTTTCAAATTTATACCCCGCCCCCTCCTGCAACGCAGCTCGGGGCGGCTACCAACAATGAATAAAAACAATAAAATTCCTTTTAAAATATTAAATATTAAATATAAAATGCATCACATAAAACAGGGCTAGAAAATAAAAAATAAATAAATAGGCGGGGGACTAAAATCATCCCCCCCCCCCCTCCCTCCCAAAGGCCTGGGCAAACAGCCAGGTCTTACAGTTCCGCCGAAATGTCAAAAGGCTTTTTTATTTTTTGCATGGATGCAAAAAATCCCTTGCCCACATCCCTTGCCCCCAATCCCTTGCCCACATGTGCAGATGGATGGGTGGTGGTGGGAGTGTCTGTGCTATCGTCATGGCGGGGGGCGGGGAGAACCTTTGGAGAACAGGCCTTTGGAGAACAGTAGCCCAGCTGGCTAAGTTGCTAACTGTCCCTAGCTGTAAGACATTAAGAGCCAGCTAGTAGGCCAGACAGTCAAATGTAGACTGGAGCCTAATGCTCAGAAAGAAGATTCTCATTCAGGGCCGGACTTAGGAATTTTGCGCCCCTAGGCTCTTCTCAGGCTGCTGCCCCCAAGCCAAGCCCTGCCCCCATGCTGCGTGTTCATGGGTGGGGGAGCTCTGTGTGAATGATACGGCACACGCGCCTCTGGTGACTTGGGGTGCGTGCACGTGCCTGCCTAACACGCATCCCCACTCACCCCCTGCTTTTCACCCCACACAGAGCAACCTGGGGAAATGGAGGTTGCTCCATGGGTGCGGATGAGCAGGGAGTGAGTGGGGATGCGTTTGCGGCCGTGTGCACACCCCGCCCATGCACCAGCACGCCCATGGACCTGGCGGAGCCATGTAAAAGGGGCATGTAAGGAGCCACTCGAAGAAGAACAGAAGGTTGCTGCCTTGTAAACAAGATTTTTCAAGATGGCTCCAAACATTCTTGCAACACCCACCCTTCCAGTCCTGCATGGAATTTTTTTTCTTATATTCTTAGAAATGGTTGGAAGGAACTGTCATTCTGAGGGGGGAGAGTGCTTTTTATAATAGAGGAGTTCGAGACCATCACGTGGTCTATTATTTGAATAGGGTGAGCATGCACAACCCAGTTGTGAGAATGTTTGGAGCTATCTCGAAGAACCTTCCTTACAAGGCAACAACCTTCTGATCACTCACGTGGGGAGGAGTTGTTTGTAAAAAACAGTTTTATCTCCCAGTGGTGTCCCACAGCAGCACTACTAGCAGGCAGGTGGCAGAGGCAGGTGAGGGATGGGGACCCAGGCAGCAGGCTTCAGCTGTGGGCAGCAGCCTCGGCTGTGCATGGAAAAAAACCAAACCAGGGCTGGGCAGAGCCGGCGCCAGGATTGCCACCCTCCCCCCAGAAAATGCCGCCCAAGGCTGGGGCCTAGGGGGCCTGCCCCTAAGTCTGGGCCTGCTCTCATTGGAGAGGCAAGACTCAAAGGACTAGGCGTTTGCCTGTGTTCCTCTTTGATAGCGAGAAGGAAAAGCTAAGAAGGTCCAGAATCACATTTGAAGCAGAAGTTCAAGATTGCTGCTATTCCTTAAGCATAACTGGTGGAAACTAGGGCTGGTTTGGAACTTTTCTGGATCAGATTAATAATTTTTTCCCCACAGAAACATTCTAGCAATCTGTATTACTTTATAATGGTCTACCTTCCTACACAGCACATCTCAAATAAAATACTGCATTTGACTTTCTCAAATTTTGAAACTTCTTCTTCCTGTGGATGGACAATATTTCAAAATAGTAAATATTTCACTGAACTAAAGTCCTGTTGTTGCTTGATTAGTAGAGATCTGGAACAGAGAAAAACCTCCAGTTGCCCCCTGAGCAAGCTTATTTATTTAAAGGTTCTGACCGGGTGTGAGGATAGAATTCGTCGCACTCCATCCACTAGAAATGACATATTTTAGAAATTAAACAAAAGTCTAAATGAAGTGAGCAGAAAGCATCCATCACCTAAACAGTGTATTATATTATTACATTTGTCCTCCTCCACCAAAACTCTCACCTTCCCAATTTGGACTTTTAAAAAAGTGTACAAAGGAAATTTTAAAATTGGTCTCAGGCACCAGTTTGTGCTCGGAGTGCATAAAAAGCTGTTCTTGGATGGGATAAACAAGGCCCATCCAATTTAAATCGGAGAAAGAAGAGCAAATTCTCATTAGGGCAGTACAGTTTCACCTAAAATAGTGGACCTAGCCAAAGAGCAGGGAGGGGAAAGATTATCAACCTAGGGGTGTGACCCCCTAGTGGGGTTGCTCGCTCGGCAGAAAGGGGTCCGAATACTGACTGATACTTGCATCATGTTTTTGGTGCTGTCTGGATTATATTTCAGTCTCAAAATGAGGTCATGCAAGCAAAGACTTTTCAAGCTACTGAGGTAGGGTCTTTGCCAGTATAGAGGCGGACCATTGTCCTGTGTACATCTGTCTATTTACATGGCTGGCATCACTGTAGTATCTAAGCAGCTCACAAACACTGATGGATTTGTTCTCACAATATGCCTGCCAAGTAGGGAAATGCTATTATACCCATTTTATAAGTGGGGAATTGAGACACAAAAAGTTTGATTGACTTGTCCAAGGTCACACCAAGAAATCTATGACAAAGCTAAGGTGTAAATCCATATCTCCTGAGTTCCAGTCCAATGTGAACTTTCCTACTCTACATTTGTGTTGCTTTACATTTTGTTGTCCTTTCCAAGAGTTATAGCATGCAATTCCATATCATATAGGAAAGCTGTGGTTTGCACAAGCACAACTTCAAAAAAAGCAAAACAACAACAACAAAACCCCCAGCTTTCCTGATGCAAACTGTGGCTTTCTTTTCCTGCAGTGGAAGGATGTGCTATTTCAGCTACACAGATGGGTAAGATCAAAGGAGGCTGGCTCCTCATCTAGACATGGCCTTAATATCAGATAAGGACCAAAGCAGTTCCAGAAATAGAATTAGGTGCAAACTAATTAGGGCTAGCATTGGATTTCCTTTGCTAGGAAGTGCATGGTTGTGGATGTGCAGTCACTAACGGCTTGGTTGATGCTTTGTTTAATTACTGGGGGTATGCAGAAGGGGGCCCATTTTTGCATTTTTTTGTTTTTATTTTTAAAGTTGTCGTTTTTCGTTTTCATTTTTGCATTGGCAGTGTGTCTCCAGCTTGCAGACTGCCCCAGGGGAGTCAGCATTGGAAACCCCCCCACCCCCAGACTTGCAAGGTATCTTCAGCTTGCAGAAATCACCCCAGGGGGGCAGAACATAGGAGAGAGAGAGTATCTTCATTCGCTCATCCTGATCGGTGGCAGCAGGGCATAGATGTGGTGTCTCTCTCTCTCTCTCTCTCTGGTGGGTGGAAGCGTGGGCAGGGTGTGCACCTCTCTTTCTTTCTCTCATTCTAGCAGCAGGGTGTGTGTCTCTTTCCCTGGTTCCGGCGGGTGGAAGTTTGGGTAGGGTGTGTGTATCTCTCTCTGATTGTGGTGGGTGACAGCTTAGGCAGGGTGTGCATCTCTCTCTCTTGTTCTTTAAGCAGGGAGTGTCTCTCTCTCTCTGGTTCTGGCAGGTGAGTGGTAGCATGGGCAGGCTCTTGTTTTAGCAGCAGGCTGCATGTCTCTCTCTGGTTCTGGTGGGTGAAAGCTTGGGTGAAGTGCACCTCTTTCTCTCGTTCTGGCAGATGTCATGGCCAGCCACTGCCACTGTGTGTGTCTCCCTCATTCTGCTTGCCAGAACCCCAGTTATCACAAGGCTAAGACTTCATCTTTCAGAGTGTGCTCTAGGATGGCCTGGCACTATATGAGGCAGATAAAATGGCAGGAGGGTACTGGCAGTTGGCACCATCCAAATGTTACAGGGGGTCAACATGCAAAGATTGTCCCGGGGTGCAGAAGACTATGAGAGAGGGGGAGGCAGGCAGGGGTAGGGGGCAGTCAGCATTTGGGCAGGAGGGGAAGGAGGCCTTGACAAGAGAGATCCAGCAGGAGGGAGGAGCAGCAAGGCTGTCCCTGGAGTTGCCAGAGTGCCCCCGCTCCAACTCAAAGGGCAGCTCAGAGAATCCCAGCAGCAGCAGATTGACCTTTAGGAACAGCAACTGCTTCACAGCCCAGCATCAAACGGTGGGGACTGACAGTGGGCATTTTTACACACACCTTAAAGTTCCGGGTTTTTCAAACTTCTGGGTTTACAACTCCACAATTAAGTTCCAAATGCATTTTTTACACACACACTGCCCTTAGGCAGTTCCTGGATGCATTCTTCACACAAACACTGCCCTGAGGCAGCCTAAAGTAGCCGCAGCTGTAAGGGGCTACCATGGAAATCAAGTGACCACAGCTGCCTGGAGCAAAGCAGTTTACCAGGAGAACTTTTTACACACAAAGGTTCTGGTAGAAGTTTTATGCGGATGTTTAATATCTGGGTGAGTGATTTAGACACACAGAAAGTTCAGGATGTAACAGCAGACATGCAGGAGAAATGTGTGTGTAAAAACACCCAGTGTCCTCCACCTGAGAAAACACCCGTTCTCTGGGCACACTGGTTGGTGGGCAGGAGAGCAGTTCCTGGGACACTTTGGCCAGGCCCTGCCATAGCTGGCCCTTCTATGCCCAGTACTGCAATGGGTTGCTGCTGGGATCCACAACTGGCTCCTCCAGATACTTGGCCACCACTGTCTCCACAGTATCAGGGTCCTTGAGGATGTGACTGCAGCCCACCCACCTGGAGCTGCATTACCGCTGGATGATGCCCTCCCCAGTGCACTGGCATCTGTCCCAACCCCATCTTCTCCATGGTGGCCTGCAGCAGCTGCTGCTGCACTGGGGTGGAGGAGTTGGGGCTTGCTCTGCCTGGTCCCTCTCCTTCCCCTTGTTCTTGCCTTGAGCAGAGAAGGAAGGTCTCCCCACTGGAGCAGGATACCCAGTATTGCCCAGTGTGCCTGGCTGCTCTTGCAGCGGCAGACATCGGTGGTGGGTTTCAATGTGGGAGTTCATCCCACCGTTGGTGAAGTGCCCCTGTTGCTTGCCATGGCTCATGCACTTCCTACAATGCTTGCACTCCACCTCTCCTGCATGACACCCCACCTGTCTAAAGTGAGCCCACATAGTCGATCTGCGGGGCGCTCCCACCTTCCTGCGGCTGCTGGGCACTGCTGCCTTTGTCCCCAAAGCGGCCGCAGGAGGAGGACATGTAGGAGCTTCAGCAGGAGAGAAGGGGTATCCTACGCAGGAGGAATTGCAGGGGTGTCCTCCTCACTTCCCAGATCCTCCACTGAAGGGCT
Organism: Sphenodon punctatus; assembly: GCA_003113815.1. Lineage (NCBI taxonomy): Eukaryota > Metazoa > Chordata > Lepidosauria > Sphenodontia > Sphenodontidae > Sphenodon > Sphenodon punctatus. The sequence continues at coordinate 5,327,687 of QEPC01008874.1, forward strand.
ATAGCGGGTTCCTGACCCCATGCTGCTGCTGTAACTGCTGCTGCCGGAGTGGGGGGTTCTGGGGAATAGGAGAGGATGCCCTGTTGCTATGAGCCGAAGAGAGGGTGAATAATGGGCTGCTTTGGGTGCTACTAATTGGAGTGGGGGTGGAGGATAGATGAGCCGAAACAACTCTTCTCCCAAATCCCAACTGCAGTTGCCCCCTGGAGGGTGGTTCCAGGAGGGGAAGCCTGTCCAGCAAGGCAAGTGGGTGCCCCAGCATCTCCCACAGCACCCACATCAGCACTGCTGCCCCCATCTACCACCACATCAGTGCTGCCCATGCCAGTGAGTGCTTCAAGAAGGCTGCACTGCACCCTGCATTTGCCCCCACTCCTCCAGGGACACTGCTGGCCCTGCCTTGACCATCACCACCTGCCATTAAGCCCAACCTCTCAGCTGCTTCTTCCCCTGAGAGGTGCTGCGGCTGTAGGGAGGGAAAGGCTGGACGTTTGATCTTGGGGGGTGGACTGGCAGTGGCAGGAGTGCCAACCCCTCCATGTCCATGACCTCTTCCAGTGCCTGAGGGGCTACTGCCTCTGCCTTGGCTCTCCAATGACCAGAGCTCTCATTCCCTTCCTCATGGTGTAGATTATATCTATATATCTATTCTTTGACTATGCAATAAAGTTGAATTGAATATATGTCTATTCTATATGAAATATATCTCTATATCTATTATCTGAATATTTGTATCTGTTCTATCTATCTCTATATCTTCTATATTCTTATCTAGCCTTATTCTGTCCTATAATCCTTAACACTACATGTGTATAATATGTACACTGGGGAGACACTCAGACAGACAGACTAATACCACTTTTAGACAAGGGCGCTGAAAGCGCCTCCACAGTCATGCGTCAATTTTCAGGTCTCCAGAATGTGCCTCTGCAAAGCGCCGCGTCTCCAGCCACCACCGTTGCCAGCAACGGGGAGTACGTCACTTCCAGCAGTGTGGCGCGGCTTCTCTCTTAACACGTGGCACCAGAGGTGCTTTTAGCGCCCTCGTCTAAAAGCGGTGTGAGACAGACAGGGGAGGGTTAAAGGAATAATGGGAGATAAGAATTGTGGAAGGGAAGGATTAAAGGTACTGGGAAACACAAGGGTAGTATGTTGTGGAGTGATTGGTTTGAGGAAGGGAAGAGTAAACACTGAGGGCCTTTTTAAATATGCAGGATTTCTCCCACAGGTTAAAGTAAAACTGCAGCTCGGGGAAATCCCCATGGTCTGTGTGTGTGTGTTTTAGATGCTCCTCTGCAAACTGGAAGTCACCCGGGTGCCATTAGAAACAGCGGTGCAGGGTGACTCTTGGGTGTTTTGAGACATGGCCTAGGTAAGACCCCGATAATCAAGGTCTTACCTAGGTTGAGTCTCAAAACACCCAGGAGTGGCCCGGCGGTGCTGTTTCCAACAGCACCTGGGCAACTTCTGGTTTGCAGAGGAGCGGGGGTTTCCTCGACTCGCAATTTTAGACTGCGGGAGAAATCCCACACGTTTATAAATTCCCTGAATGCTGGGGAAGATTTTTGCTAGAAAACACCAATGTTCTGCAGACACCACCTGGCAAGCAAGAGACTAACTCAGAACAAATGCAAACAGGATGACCGTGGCAATATAAAGCTTTCCCAGAGCCCCTGCGATTGGTTCTGAGAAGCTGGAAGCATTGGGCAATCAAAGAGTGCCATGCCACTGTCTGAGATGTGCTTGCAATGCCCATTCATCAGCGAAGATTTCAATCATTTCTCCTGGCGTCATGGTGTCTGCTCCCTCCTCCCCTCTCAGAAATTGTTTACCAGGTTTTCCCTCCAAAATGGAGCCAGGCAATAACAAAAATAAAAACAAAAACAATTTTTTAAAATTTCATTATTACTATTATTGTTTTTATGAAAATGAAAATGAGACTTTTAAATTGAACATGCCTATTAATTATTCCAGTTCTCCAGAGGGAGATTAGACCAGAGCTAGTAGAAAACTGGTGTTTGCCCTGCCAAAACACCAGATTCTGCCTGTTCATCACAGAGGTTTGTCTTTGGAATATTTTTCATTTAACTTTTAAAAATAAAATTAAAAATCCCACAAGAATAGAATGCATGAATAAACACAGGAGAAGAGACATTCTTTGGTTTGAGTTAGACTTCCCTAATTCATTCTTTCTACTATCACAGCAGAAGGAAACTGTGTAGCAAACCCAAGTTATTTTTCCTTGAGTCAGAGTAAAGTTGACCAGGGGAAGACAAGGAGACAATAAGGACTGAATCTTTAGTGCCTGCCAAACTTGAAGTGAAAGGCTTCCTCCCTGCCCCCCGTCTCAAGGGCTTTGTTTTGTTCTGCATTAGGGTTGCCATATATGCAAATGTTTAGACAACACTTTGAGAAATACAGTTTGCAGGGCTGCATAGACTCCCATGCAGCCCTGCAACTAGGGTTGCCACCTGTGGTGGTTTGTTACCTGACTCCCCAATAAATCATAAGTGTCAGGTAAAAAATGACCGAAGGTGGCAACCTACCTGTGACCTGTATCTCTCATGTGTCCTCTAAAAATTTACATCTATGGCAACCCTAATCATGATTGTTCCTCCTCCACTTCTGCAGCCAGCAGTTTAGAGGCTGCTTGTGTGTGTGTGCGCGTGTGTACACAATCTGCAAATAGCTGTAAATGTGATAGGTTTCTTTATGCAACAGGATCAGGTTACATTTGCTTAAATTAGAAAGAGCCATCCAAATGCTTTCCCCTCCTTTCAGTTCCTTGAGCCTGCTTTCATGAGGGCGCACATATTGTCCTTGCTCTGCACAACACAGCTGTCAGAGCTCTTAACTTGAGGCTGACATAAATGGTGCAGCTGGTTAGTGGGTTGTTTCTTATTGTTTGATCTTGGCAAGAGTTTGGTTAAAGCCTGGTGAACTTAACTCCTTGCCACTATTTCCTAGGCTAACAGCATTTGTGGGTTTTTTGCTATTTCCTTCCAAGAAAATGCATGGAAATGAAAGCAAAAATAAATTATCTGCCCCCTTGGAATCTCAAAATAAAGTTTGGGTCTGGGCTGGAGAGCCAGTAAAAAAAAAAAAAGATCAGTTTGACACTGTTGTTTGCATGCTGTTTTTCAATTTGGGATTTACACAACTGTAGCAGTGGCACCCTAACATCCTGAAGGGTAAGGCCTCGAGTGGGTAAGTGGTTTCGGCAACCCAGCTGGCTAAGTGGCTAATTTGTCTCTATCTGTCGGGAGCTGTTAAGAGCCCACAAAGAGTTCAGACAATATAAGCTGAGAGGGAGATGGGGAACAGATATATGGTGATATTGGTAAATATAGGAAGGAGTATCATGGGGGACAAAAGTCAGGATCCAGAGGACGGGTTTCGGGAGGCCTGATGATGTTGGTAGTGGAGGCAGGTGTTAAAACCTTTATAGTCCTCCCTTCTGACTGCCCAGAGTTTCAGATAGCGCTTATCGAGATGCATGATCAGACCCCAGGTTATTATTTATAACGTGTATATTCCTCCTCCTGCCTCGCCATACTATAGAGTTTCCATTTGGGAGTTATTGAGTGCCTCGATTCTTAGACAGAGGGATCAATATCCGCAAGCCTGTATTGTGGTAACTGGCGACCTGAATGCGAGGATTGGGTCTGATAATGGTAGCCCGGAGGTGGGCTTTGAGGATAGGGATGGGGATGGTTCCATACTTTCGAAGTGCCAATCCAGGGATAAGATAGTCAACGAAGCAGGTCGATTATTTTTGGCATTTCTTCACCATTTAGATTTATCAATTATTAATGGGAGAGTAGCAGAGGACATGGTAGGGGATTTCACATATGTGGGCCCACTAGGTCAGAGTGTCATTGATTATTTCCTTATTGATACGTCCTGCTGGGAGAAGATTCTTACCCTTACCCTTGAGGTCCGTCCCGAAAGTGACCATAAATTATTGGAATTGCAACTTAGTGTGAGGTCTTATCCGAATCCCAAAGAGGCCAAAGTTAAACAAGCTTCCTTGGGTTGGAGGATTAAGAAATGGGAGTTTGTGCAGTTAATGGGTAAGGGCCTTGAATTGTGTCATACAGGCAGGGTGATTGAACTTCGAAAGGCATGCCTGGGTAACCCAAATCCAGGCACTATAATTGATAACTTTTCAGAGGTTACAAATTATTTTGTAATAACCCTATTTCTAAGGGCATACCATCAGCAGCGTAGTCAGACCATTCCTTGGTTTGATGAGGAGTGCCGGATTACCAAAAGGCTACTTATGCTGGAGAGGAGGAAGGGGATAGCTAACCCCGATTATATTAAGGACTTTGTCTATATACATTTGAGGAAAGAATATAAAGTCCTTTTAAAAATTAAAAAGACAGCCTATTATAATAAAATATGGGCTGTTTTGATGGTAGCCAGTAGGATAGGAGATATTGGTCTTTATTGGAAAACACTTAGCCGAATTATAAAGCCAAACCAACAGCCTGGGGCAGTTTCCGTGGATGATGCTGCGGAGGTGGAGTTTTTGGGAACTCTGTATAGGGACAAATGACTGGATAATTCTGACCTAAGATTCCAGAGAGTCGGACCAGCCAAATGTCCATTTGCTTCCGGGAGTCCGAGCTGAAGGAGGTGATAATGGCCTTAAAGACAAACAAAGCACCAGGCTCGGACCTGATGAGAGCAGAATTGCTTCAGGCTGCCCCAGATTGATGGGCAGAAATTTTGGTTAAATTATTTAACAACATAACGAAAGAAGGTAAAGTTCCAGATATTTGGAGAGTTAGCTGGATCGTTCCAATTTATAAGAAGGGGGTCTGTACGAACCCGGCAAGTTATCGACCCATAAGTCTTCTTTCAGTACCTAGCAAGCTGTATGCCAGTAAGATTCTCCAGCATGTGAAGCATTGGGCTGAAACTAATGATAAAATCCCCAAAGAACAATTTGGCTTTTGGGCTAATCGGTCCACCGGCGATTGTTGCTTTATAGTAGCTCATCTTATTGCCAAGTATGTTAGGATTAGGAGGGGAAAGCTTTTCCTAGCATTTATAGACTTTACAAAGGCCTTTGACTCTATCCCCCACGAAAGACTTTGGGCCAAGCTTAGAGCCATGGGTCTGGAGGATGGGCTGCTTTCATTGGTGTCTATGTTGTATAGCAATAATACGGCGAGGGTCAAAAGTGGTATGGGCAATAAATTGAGTACAGCCATTGCCATCAATAGAGGGGTTCATCAAGGCTGTGTTATTGCCCCCCTATTGTTTAATCTTTATGTGGCAGATTTGGTGGACTATATAAGGAAGCCAAACGGCTGCCCTCTCAAAATTCAAGCAGAAGCCATTTATGCCCTACAATTTGCTAATGACATGGTTTTATTTTCTCAGACCAGTACGGGCCTGAAAGGTTCTTTAGGGGAGTTGATTAAATACTGCCAGGTCAACGGCCTTATGATCAATGCTGGGAAATCCAACATACTCCCAGTAGGAAGTAGGCTATCATCTTCAGACTGGAAGATAGGGGCTATTCTTTCAAATTAGCTCGGTCAGTCACCTATCTGGGCCTTACCTTTACCTCTAGAGGGACTTGGGGGATGCATTTCCAACAAAGAACCATCCAAGCCAATCGTTCTGCAGCTAGTCTTTTGAAGGCAGCATTTATTTCATACGGGGTACCTATCTAAGTGGCATTACAAACGTTTCACCACAAAATTCAGCCAATGCTTACTTATGGTTTGGAAGTTATCCCTTTACCTGATACTACTGGACTCGAAAGGGTACAGAACCAGAGTCTGCATAGATTCCTTAAAGTATGAACTAGCATCCCAGGTGCCATTTTGAGGGTTGAAATGGGGATGCCTTCCATCGAATTCCAGGGGGAAATGGTATTTTTACGCTTTTGGATAAGGCTGCTTGGTCAACAGCAGATGACGCTCTCGGTCCATTGTGTTATTGAAGAATTTACCCACACTGCGACTAGGCAGTATCCATGGGTTAAGTATTTGGGGTTACTCCTAAGTAAGCTAGGTTTTTCCCTCTCATATTTTCAGGGGAAATCTAGCCAGGAGATTAAAAAGGAGATAACTTCAAGGGCGTGGGAAATGGAGGAGCAACAGGAGCTAGCTTCCATTAAGGAATGGAAAGTTTCCCCCGAATATGGGCTAATCAAAACTAGTGTATGTTTGGAACCTTATCTGGGAATACTGGCCAACAGAACACTGAGAAGGAATTATACGCTCCTTCGTCTGGGCCTGATTGACACGGCAATTTCGGAAGGGCGGTACAGGAAAATTCAATATAATCTTAGATATTGTACTTGTTCCCTCCATGAAATAGAAACAGTGGAGCATTTTGTTCTAAGGTGTCCATACTATGCCATGTTGAGGGATACATGGGTCCTACCCTTATTGGAGAGTAAGAGGGGAATGGAGGAGGCAGCCCAACTCTCCTTTTTGAAAAAATTATCATTGGGGACTAACTTGATGTCTATGGCTACATTTATTGGGTTGGTCTCAAAGGAGAGGAAAACAATAGGGGTACAGCTGGAAAGTTAGTGCCCACCTTGATGTGATAAGCCTATCATGTCCCAGGAGTTCACATCTCCCTATTGGGCAATCTAAAGGGTTGACTGATGTAGGTGGAAATCCACTGTGATCAAGAAATTGTTTGCTAGTCTAATGGCCCATGAATATAGGGCCTTCTGTCTTGGTATATGCTTTTTTGGATTGTATTGTTTTGTGGGAGGCTATGGCTATGGCGAATGTAAGATGCCTTAACAAAACTACCTATTTACTTATATATCTCAGGGGACAAGCTCTGCCTCGGCAACCCCTTTAGAAGAGTAAGGTATTCCCCAATTGTACGATTCTTGATTTTCTTTGCTCCTTTGATCAGTAATTGTTGTGGGGTATTTTTAGGAATACTACTATGGATGTAGTCTGGTGATAAGTATTGGTTGCTGATATTAAGATTTTATATTGTTATATGGACATGGACATGTAGTTGTGGCAATGGCGAAAGCTAGCCGAATAAATATTACTACTACTTACTTACTTACTTACTATAAGACTGAGCCTAACGAGATTGCACAGAAAGAAGGCTACCTGAGAGAGAGGGTCGAGGAGAGGGAGAGCTCGCTCAAGGACCATCTTAGAAGCTTACCTTCAGAAACTGTAAGCTCAGGTTGCCTAACAAGAAGTAGGAAGAGGCTGTGAATTTACCCCTGAGCCTTGTGGCATCATTAGACCTCACCCCTGCAACAGAAGGTTGACAGGGAAGATCAGGTTTACGCTTGGGAAGGTGCCTGGTGATGTACATCAAGAGTATGGTGAACTTTGTTGGGAAGCAAATACTGAAGAATGTTCACTTTTGTGTAAATAAAGCATTTGGTGATAGAAGAAATATTCAAAGTGTTTGGAGACCCTATTCTAAGAGAGCCGTGCTGTTATTCCATTCCTTCCATTCATACCAGGGCGAAATTACCTCAATTCAGAATGTCAGCTCAAAATGTATCTCTCACCTAAACCCTGGATAAGTGATGCAGATATTTGGGAATTTACATCACCAAATTGTCGTTTTTGCTATTGTTAATGTTTTATGGTGCTGGTGTGTTCCTCGTGTAATAGAATGGCATGCACCATTTTCTATCATAAACAACCATTATGCAGTATCAAATGTAAATAGTGAAATACCACACATGTTAATTAATGATTGTAGGTTAGAAAGTTGTGTACCTGGAGGTGGGAGAGGGGTGGGCAAACAGGGATATGGAATCACATAGATTAGATTGGGAGCACTTTCTGGAGAACCTTATGCATAAATAGCAAATATATTGCTCAAAGAAAAGGATTGTACTTCCTAACGAAGGGCAGCTGGCATGTAAGTATTAAATGAAAAACAAGTAATTTTTTATCTCAAGATTCCCAGAAATGACATCCTAATAAAACACAGCTCAAGTTAACATAAGCTATAAATATATACTAAGGTTTTTTAATGCCAAACAATGAGCCAACTTTATGACAGTGATTTTATTGATAATATGAGGGTTGTGCTGGTGTTTAGTCATAACTACATGAAATTTTGGGGTTTCAGCTGAAATCATCGGCTTTGCAGTTACGAGGGACCAATAATACGTTTGTAAGTAATTAGTGACAAAGCTTTCTTTTGTTGTGTTCAAATGAAGTGAAAGCTTCAGGCTAATTTTACAGCATGTTCATATGATATCACTTCCTGAAAGTACATTAATGTTTAAAGGGGGGTGGGGAGGGGAAGCACATTAAGTAGGCACTATAGGAGCTATACTGAAAAAATGGTCTCTAGAAACATGCTGGATTTATACCTCAGAAACCTGACCTCTACAGTCAGTCATTAAAAGAGTTTGAGCAAAAAGTGCTGAGTTGGTCTTGATAGAAATTCCATCATAAACTCTGGAAACTGTGCTTCATTTTCAGGGAGGAATTGTTTTGCATTAGAAGAAATGTATCTGGAGGTCAATAATCACGTTCTGCAAGACTCACTGGTGGTTTGCAGTCTCTGAGAAGCGGTTAGGAACAGAGAGCTGTTAAGAGCCCTGTTGTTACTACACCACTGCTGACCATTACAGCACCATTTCTGACAATTACTGAAATGCAGGTATTACTTTGTCATACGTAAAACCTTAAGTGTGAAACTCAGCAGAATCTGAGTCTCTGTGCATATTCCAGTTGTGACTGCAAAACTGTTGAGTTTCCTGTGATTTCCTCCTGAAATTATAAATTCCTTTGGCTCATAAAATACTCTGCTTTGATTTGTCTCAGACTCACCACTTGACCACAAGTTTTCAGAAGGATTCATGAACCTCAGATTAACTTGGCCTTAGAACATGAAACCTTGCAAGTTTCAAGTGGTTTGGGATTTTGGAACAAAAGCTTCCTGTGTCACAACTCACTGGCCCATTCAGTTTTCAATTCACTTAATATAATGGATCAGAACTGTACTAAATACTTTTTTCTCAGCACTTAGTGAAGCTCATCATGTTCTTTGTGTGGAATTGCATCATCTGAGGTCATTCTTGGTAGGACTGAGTTTGCTGATCCTGAAGAAAATAAGCCTCAATGCAAACTCAAACTGTATCCATTAAAAAAATGTATTGTATGAGATTGGATAATGTTCAGTTAACTTTTAATGTTATTTCTCCTTGCTGTGTATTATGTGGATTTAGTCAGAAGTGGAAATATAAAAATGTCAGGAGGAAGGACAAAAAGGTTTGGATAAATTAGGCTAATTCATCTGAGCTGAACCTGCAAACCCTTTGAAGTCCACTTGACCTTGCTGGAGTCCTGCAATTGCTGAAGTTTCTAAACTTCGCATGGATGCTGCCAGGGAACAGAGTCAAAGACCAAAAGAGTGATGCAATTAGTACCTTCTAAATATGAATTTTCATTGGGCGCTTTCCCATGTTACTTACTACACGTGATTTGCCTCTGGGAAAGAATCCGGAAGGCAAAGCACAAGCTGGGTTTATAACATGGGACCGCCCCTCCGCCACACATTTTTGCTGGAGATCTTGTGGGGGGTTGCAGAGCTGGATTTCCCAACTCTGTAATCCCCTGCAGAATCATCAGCAAAAATGCATGGTGGGCGGTCTCACATTACAAACTCTGCACATGCTTTGCCTTCCAGATTCTTTCCTGGAGGCAAATCGTGTGCAGTGAGTAACATGGGAAAGCGCCCAGTGTCATTATGAGCATGCAAACTATATAAAGTGTCTTAGAAAGCTGAAGATGGCATATCATACTGTAACAGGGCCCCACTTGACTATGGGTAAGTGTATGCAGGATCAGGCCCAGATCAGTCAAGCAGTCATGACTCATTTTGGGAAATCAGCATGCAGTTTATTTACATCTCAGTCCCAGGCCAAGTATTAAGCCTCTGACCAGTCTCAGTACATCATTTTACAGTCTGCTAAGCCTAGCCAGGCAACAGTCCCCTAGCTGGCTATCAGTAACTCACTTCCAGCTTCAAGGTCTCCTTCCTGCAGGTTTCTTCCAGGAGGCCTCTAGCCACAATGTGCACTCTTTAGTGTCTCAGAGCAGACTGTGAGTTGATGTACTGAGACTGGCCAGAGGCTTTATGCCTGGCCTGGGACTGAGATGTAAATAAACTGCATGCTGATTTCCCAAAATGAGTCATGACTGCTTGACTGATCTGGGCCTGATCCTGCATACACTTACCCCATGATCAAGTGGGGTCCTGTTACAAAATGGTGGAGAATGTGGGCACGTCTTGCTGGTTGCCATACCAGTGTCCCCAAAGGGGGTAAGATCCTGAACAGTGAGTGTTGCAGACGATTGGGCCCAAGAGGGGATTGTGCTGTGCAGAGAGGGAGCACCCCAGAAGGAGAGTGAAGAGACAACAGTTCATGCAAGGGAGCTTGCCCAGGACAGTGGCTCAAACAGGACTGGAGATTAGCCCCAACCCAACAGCGGGATGTGGATACCCATAAGGAGACAGATGGGAGCAGGAGGACTGCAACCAAAAGGAGCGTATGCCCCACCAAGGCAAGCAGTAACCCTGGGTTGTTGGGTGAGACCAGGGTGGCATAAGGGAACTTTGAGCAATGCACTCAACCTGCACCAATTTATAGAAGACCACTGAGACCCCACAGACAGACAGCGTGGGAAAGCAGGTACCGGGGTATGCCCCATGGGGAAATCCCGAGACAGTTCTACTCCTGTGGGAGCTGGGGACATTTGTATAGATATTGCCCCAGTACAATGGAGAAGAGTTATTGGAAGCCCCTTAGACTGTGCTATACATGTGGATAAGAGGGACATGTAAGGAGGTATTGCCCCTCTGGGGAATTATAGAAGGCTTTTGGGGGCTTCTGGTAGCCCAGGACATGTAAAAAGAGACTGCCTTGAAGGAAAAGGTCAAAAGACTGAAAATGGGGTTCAGGAGGATAAAAATGTAAGAAGGTTATAAGACTGTACAGGTGCCAGCTGTGAAAAAAAACAGGTTGGGAAAAAGAGGTCCATCTAAAGAAAGGCTGTCTCGGTAAGAGAAAAAACCTAAAGACAAGGAAAAGCCCCACAGAGACAGGAAGGGAGAAGTTAAGACAAAATTGGACCAGTGTACCCAGACTGAGTTAACTAGGGAGCACCTGGATGGGATAAAGAAAGAGGGGGAAGAAATGACTCAGAGCATGGGAGAAATACTGCAGGAAAATGAGGGTCTGAAGCTAGAGATTCAGGAGTTAAGAACAGCGGTAAATAGGTTTATGGGACTGGTAAAAGAATGTGAAGCCTCTAAGGCGTCTGATAATGAAGACTCAATATTGACTCTGGAGTCAGAAGAGGTACCAGAAGAGATGGTAAAAGAAAATGAAGCTCTCAGAGAGGAAGTTAGAAAGATAAAAGAGGCCTGGGAGCAAAGAGGTAGAATGTTAAACTGTTATGTAGAAAAGAGGGAGGCTGAGCAAGCAGAAATAAAAAGGCAAAAAAGAAAATTGGGGCACTTACTGGTGAATTTTCTTTCTACGAAGCTCCCTGCTTGGCACTCCTCAGCTTGGGTGTGTCCTGCTTCAGGTCCTCGGAAGGCAGACCTCAAATATTCAAATTTGTGGGCGGCTCAGGTGCAGGACACTCCCCACTCCTCCAGTTTGAGTTCTTCTGAAGGATCTGGAAGAGAAGAGATAAGAGCAGGCTGCCCTGCAGGTTAGATTAGGAAGCCCGGTCTTCCACTGCCTGCCAGCAGGCCCAGGGTGGGCTGGAGTGCCAAGCAGGGAGCTTCATAGAAAGAAAATTCACCGGTAAGTGCCCCAATTTTCTTTTCTCCCTCAGCTCCCTGCATGTCACTCCTCAGTTTGGGATGTACCAGAGCTGAGCCAAACACAGGGTGGGAGAGAAGAGAACTGGGGCTCCGGCTAGAGATCAGCCACAACGGCCTGGAATACTCTGCGCCCAAAGGGGGCCTCCGCCGAAGCCATTGTGTGCACCCTGTAGTGCCTAGAGAAGGCATGTACAGAGGACCATGTGGCCGCCCTGCAGATCTCCTCACAGGAGGCCCGGGACAGCATGGCCCAAGACGTGGCTGCAGATCGTAGCGAGTGCACCATGATCCCCGTCGTTGGGGGGTCCTTCATTGCCCTGTATGCTTCCACGATACAGTTACGAATCCAGCACGCTATAGTGTCTTTTGATGCTGGACGCCCCAGTTCAGCACCTCGGTACTTGACAAATAGGCTGGACGATCTGGAACCCACAGTTGTTTGATATACACCTTCAATGCCCTGAGAACATCTAGTTTGTGCCAAACCTTCTCCTGATGGTGCCGTGGGTTCGGGCAAAAGGTCAGGAGCACAATCTCTTGAGCTCTGTGAAAGGTCGAGTTGACCTTCGAGATGGTCGGGTCCATGCGTAGAACAACCCTGTCCTCGTGGAGCATGCACAGATGTTGCGCTATGGAAAGGGCTGCCAGCTCGGAAACCCTTCTGGCTGATGTGATGGCGACCAAGAATGCCACTTTGATGGTCAGGAAATAAAGGGGCACTTGAGCCAACGATTCAAATGGGGGTTGCATGATGGTTGTGAGGATGGTGTTTAAGTTCCAATATGGAAAACGGTGTACAGGTGGTGGGACAATTTCACAAGCTGCCTTGAGGAATCTCTCCACCTGTCTGCTCTTGGCAAAGCGGGCCCTGGTCCCTGTCCCCAGGATCGCTGCGAGGACTGACACCTGTCTAGCCAGGGTGGAGGTCCGAAGCCCCTGCTCTAGACCGTCCTGTAAGAACTCCAGCACCTCCGGTGTAGTGGGTACACAGTTGTTTGCGCCACTGGTCTGACACCATTGGAAGAATCGTCTCTACGTGGTGGCATAAATTCTGTTGGTTGATGCCTTGTGGGATGCCATGAGGGTCTCTATGACCCTCCTGGAGAATTCTTTCACCCTCAGAGCCTCCCTTTCAGTAGCCATGCCGTCAGCTGAAAGTATGCAGGATCTCCGTGCATTAGTGGACCTTGCCTGAGGAGGTCCGGGCAGTCCGGGAGTTGAATGGGGGTCTGTGTCTGGAGCTCCACGAGGTCAGAAAACAATGGACGTCTTGGGCAGTAGAGAGCGATCAGGATCACCTCGGTTCCGTGACCTCTGATTCATTTCGTTACTTGACCCAACATTGGAATTGGCGGGAAGGCATATGCTAGGCCCTGGGGCCATGGCTGTTGTAGAGCATCTATCGCCAGCATCCCCACATCTCTGCATCTTGTGAAGTAGTGGGTACCTTGTTGTTGCCCCTTACAGCAAACAGATCGATGGGTGGTATCCCCCACCACCGCGTTAGCCAGTTGAACACCTCCTTGTGCAGCTCCCACTCTCCGGGGTCCAACATCATCCAACTGAGCTGTTCTGCTTCCGTGTTGTCCACCCCCCCTGATGTGGACTGCTCTGATTGATCTGATCCTGGTCTCTACCCATAAGAACAGCCGCTGAGCTTCCAGCTGCAGGGCTCTTGACCTCGACCCCCCTTGGTGGTTGACGTACGCCAAAGCTGTAGTGTTGTCTGTCTGTACCAGGACACAGGCGTCCCGTATGTTGTTGTCGAATTCCATCAGTGCCAGATGGATTGCTTGGAACTGCTTTGCGTGGGGCTTTGGCCTGTTGTTGCCGGCCCTTCGGGTGGACTGCCAGCCGAGCTTCCGGTACTTGTCCCTGGAATAGTACTGGCTGGTGGCCCACTCGAGTATCCTTGCCTATGACACTAGGAATGAAAGGAGCCCCCTCCCCCCATTACTCCCTTTGTCCGTATTGGGTGTGAGGACCTTTTTCTTCTTCTCCTCCACCATTTCCTCCAGCATTTTATCGAAGGTAGGGCCCAAAAAGCTTGCCCCCCTCGAACGGGTCCAGTGTCAGGATGGTCTTTGATGCTGGATCTGCTTTCCACGTGCGGAGCCACAGCTGCCGCCTGGCTGCCACATTAGTGGCTGCTGCCTGTGAGCTGGCCCTCATTGAGTCTGTGGAGGGATCCACAATATATGATGCTGCTGAGACAATCCTGGCAAGCCGGGTAGCCTGTTCCCGTGGCTGTAACTCGGAGTCTCTCGCCTCCTCCGCCCAGTTGAGGATTGCCCTTGCAGTGAAGGTAATGGCCGTGTCAGCCCTAAGGGCATTTGACGTGGACTTGAATAGCCTCCTCAGCAAGGCCTCCACCACCCTATCCATCTGGTCCTTTGGCAGCGAATCCCCTCGTGGGGGAGTTGCTGAGTCTCTAGTGAGGGCAGCTGCCACTGGGTTGACCCGTGGGAGGGAAAATAGTGAAGCTTTGTCCTGTGGAAAGGGGTAAAGGCTTATTGGCCACTTTTGGGGACTTCCCTCTTTAGTGGGTGCTCCCATGCTGAACAGATGACAGCCTCGAACATGGGAGGTAGTGGTAGGCAAGTGGGTGGCTTCTTGGGCTTGAGGAGAAGATTCTTTCTCATGTCATGCTCCCCTGCGGTGGGGGTCTCCGCTGCTGGGGTAAGGCCAAGCACATCTGTGATTCTAATAGGGGTCTTGTTGAGCGATGCCGGATTGAACAACGTCTGCTCCTCCTCATCTGATGACTCTCCACTCTCGGACCACTGCCCCTCCTCTGTGGAGGACACAGAAACCTCGGGTGGGGATCACGTGCCCACTGAAGGCTTGGATCTCTTAGACTTGTTGCCACTCGCTCTCGGACCTTTGATCTTATATCCCTTGCACTCGAGCAGTCTGACCAGTTGGAGGTGTCGCTGCTATCCAAGTCCGAGCCTGATTCCACTGGAGAAGACGACGGGGACTGATGATCCTCCTCTGGTAGGTGGGTCCTCACCTCTGGTTTCTTGCCCTTGCTTACATTCCTGGAGTGTCCTTTGAACTTTCCCAGTTGCTTGACTTGTTATGTTGCTCATCATCTGTGATGTTGCTTGTCGATCGCCCCACAATCGAGCTGAGCAGGTCTGATTCTCTGACCTGGAAAGGCTGGGCCAGGAGCTCCAGTGTCAGGCGGGGAGGGTTCCATTCCAGAGAAGTGCACTTCTCCTGGGCTGTGGTGCATTGCACCACTGCTGCTTGCTTGCTCATTGCGCCCTAGCTCATTGCGCCCTAGTGGTTGCCATCCTTCTGGAAACCAGATAGGGATAGTGAGTTATTTTGGGGGGGGGAAAGGGGGTCCGGTCCAAAATGGCAGCGGCCATGTAATCAAGGAAAAATGGTGGGTCCCGTGGCTCCACCTGGTCTAAGATGGCAGTACCCATGCGCCGAAGCCAAAATGGCGGCGCCCGTGACCCCACATGGTGGGTCCAAGATGGCAGCACCCTAGGGCCCACATGGTGGAGCCAACATGGCAGCGCCCCTAGGCACCATGCTGGGACCTTGTCTGTGGGCCATCCCCAGGGATTGAAAGTTGAGGGACAAAAAAGCCACCTCTTGCCACCACGTGGAGGCGACATCTGCAGAGGGAAGCACACACACCTGGCCTACCGGCATTCTCCACCTGGCACAGGATGAGCTACAGCCCCCGGGGAGTGAGGTGGGGAGCAAGCAGACAGCCCCCTGGGGCGCCGAGCCTTGGGCACGTTGTACCCAGAAGGAGAAGGCGCCAGGAATATCCCCACCACATGCACACTTGCTCCTGGGCTTCCCCCGCATTGGGTGCTTACGTGCCCCTCTGAGGAGTGAGAGGGGAGGAACAGCGAAGGTAAGCGGTGAGAAGCTAAGCCTACGGGGGGGAGTGAAAACCCAGTCACTACCGTGGTGCTGATGAGGGGAGGAGGGTGCAATCCATTCTCCCGCTGCACCTCCGGCCCTATGGGGGAGCCCTCCTGGCACGCAGTACCCCCTCCCTGACAACGGTAGATGGTGAAAAGCCTTTGGGGGGTAGTGAAAACCCCATTGCTACCTTGGTGCTGATGGGGAGTAGGGGGGGCAATCCATTCTCCCCCTGCATCCCTGGCCCTATGGGGGAGGCCTCCTGGAACACGGTACCCCCCTCGGTCCCGCCGGGGAACATCCCCAGGCCCCTATAGTGCCCCATGCAAGGGGGGGGGGGGGGGAGAAGAGAAGGGACTCTTACCCTCTCCTCAGCGGGTAGCACTGCGGCGTACCAGACCTCCAATGGTGGGTAGCCAGCAGCAGAGGAGCCTGCTGTGGGCACTTGATTGTGCACCTCCTGATTTCCCTTTTTCGGGAGAGGAGGGGGCAAGCAGGCTCCTGATCCCGGCTCAGCTCTACCCAACGCCCTCCAAGAGGGAAGGGGAGTGAGCGAGCCCTTGAGAAAATGAAAAAATAAACTAAAATAATAAAATCAGCTCCCTGAAGGTAGTCCAGGGAGCGAGGTCTGCTTCTGGTATCTCCGAAAGCAGAACTCAAATAGGAGGAGTGGGGAGTGTCCTGCACCTGAGCTGCCCACAAATTTGAATATTTGAGGTTTGCCTTATGAGTACCTGAAGCAGGACACACCCAAGCTGAGGAGTGCCGAGCAGGGAGTTTAGGGAGAAACCCGTTATAGCCAAATATGAAGCCCTTGAGGAAGCAGATAAGGACTTAATGCCAGCCCTAGAAGCACAAGCGGAATTAGTTTCCCCTGCTATAAATACTCAATGGATCCAGGTGGTGAGACAGGAAGTTGAACAAGAAACCCAGACAGAACAAGTTATGCCTATGTTAGAAGAGCAGGAATGCCAGACTACAATAGCTGGGACTGATACTCAGTTGAAAGAGAAGGAGAAACCCAATACTGTAGACTTTGGTTGTCAAAAGGGTAGTGTCCTAGAGCCAAAATTTGCTGCAGTACAGGTATAGTTGTGCCCCAAGACTGGGAACTTGGAAGCCTCAGTACAGGTTACAGTCCCAGTAAGAAATGCTGAAGCTCAATGGGAACAAGAAAGGAACTGGACTCATGTGATAACCCAGACAGTGGAACGTAAAGGAGAAGCTTTTCCAGTAATTTCTTTAAGTAATGTGGCAATACCAGAATTCAAAGGAAAGAAGAAAGAATAGATTAAAAAGTCCGAGAACAGCAAGAGAAGCTGCAGGAGGCTGAGTCCTTGAGCCCAGGAGCTGTGTCCCAAAGGCAAGACCTTAAGGTAGAAGGAGTTGGCTGTCTGCACGATGCCTGGGCTTTATATAAGATAGGTCATGAGGCGATGTCCATGACATGTACTGTATGTGGGACCTTGTGAGTGTAAATGACCACTAACAGATTGAGCCTGATCCCTGAGTGGCGACCTTCTTGGGCACCGATCCTGGAAACACTCACCCACTAGTAAGTGGGGCCCTGCTACACATACATGCAGTCATGGGACAATAGCTGTTGTTATTGTAACAAGTTTCACAGGATCATTCATTCCTAGTGAGCAGCACACTGACCGCTCAGTTGTTCAAATATCGACTATTCAAGAGGTTTTAGATTTATGCAAACAAATAAATCCCTTGAATTTGTGCTATCTGAACTGAAACCAGTAAAGTGGATAATTATCACTATTCATTTGCAATACCAATTTTAGATATTTTGGTTTGGTTATTTCAGTTATTTTAGTATTTGGATTACTCTTTGCGCTATTGAACAGCAACTAAAACTAAGTAATCAAAATATCTGAATACCAACCAAGATGAATGAAATAACGAAATAAGTAAACGGAACATGATTGTTTAAAGGAAACAATGGAAACATCCTAATAAACAGATATGCGGACACCCATTTCTGATGCAGATCCTATTCAGGTATTTGGACAGCAATCTGCAAATGTGAATAATATCTGCAAATAGAAATCCACCATTTGTTTCAGCACTAGTTTTAGTGCAAATGAGAATCAGACCCTGACATAGAGTGATTTCAGACGTGACGGGCCTCCCTTTACCACGGTCCAGGATCTGTTTCGGATCCTGGTCCGGAATCAGGCCGTCCGTCCTTTAGACGTGCCGGCCTGATTCCTACAGGGGATCGGGGAGGGGCCGTGCAGCACAACATGTGGCTGCACAGCCCCGCCCCCCCCCTCGCGCTTCCCCGACCACCTGCCCTCTGGGAGACGGGCGGATGCAGCAGCCAATCTGGCCGCTGCGCCCAATCCCACATCGTGGTCTGGGCCACGATCCGGGCCAGCAGAAGGTAACAGATGTTACTTTTCCTCCGATCCCGGATTGTAGTTAGTTACACTAACCACGATTCCAGAGGTGAGGCCGGCCTCACCTCTGGAGGTTACTCTGATTCCCGCCGGAGGTTCACTGGGGTGAACATCTGGCAGGGAATCCTTTAGACATTATGGGTCTCTCCTCCACCACAGGAAATTGACTGTGGTAAGAGGGAGGCCCGTAACGTCTGAAATCACCCACAGTCAACTTAATGGTTTCTTGCACCAATCTAAATTCTCTTAAACTGATACAATACAAGCATATATTTACAGGCATCTCTTACCCTGCTTTAACTCTCCTCTTAAATGGGTGTTAATGATAATTCTGAATGTTTCTATTTAAATCAGGGATGGGGAGCCTTTTCCCTCTCTGGGGCCACTTTGAAAATTAATACAAACTCTGAGGGCCACATAAAGGTTGGGAATGGTAGGTGCTTAAAGGAGGGGGGTGCTCAAGAAGATCCATCCCTTATCTCTGAGTGCTTGACGTTCTCATCTCATCTCCCTTCCCTTGAGCTCATTCATTCAGTGCTCAGTTATAGGAACTAGATCCAGGAACTGGGCAGAGGCCAAGTAAAAACTAGCGGCAGGCTGCATTTAACCCCAGGCCTGAGGTTCCTCACCCCTGATTTAAATGGTCACAAAAGTCTTCCTAAGTGCCTCTGCTTGGTTTGTTTTTATAACCACAACAGGTTTTAATTTTAAAAAAGAATCAGATGAAATATCCACAGTACATCCAGTGACTAACTGCATGCTTTTCAGCACACACTGTGAGGCCCTTCTGCACAATGATAAAACCAGGTCTCCAGTGGCTTTGCAATAAATGATTACCCTTGTCATTAACATTCCAGAATGCTGATAGATAGAACATGAGAGCACATCAGCGTCAGCCATTTTTATCCTGGTGCATCAGTAGGAAAGGACTTTTAAACATTCAAATAAAGAAATTGTTTTTTAAAAATAATATCTGTCACTATCTCGGTATACAGTTGCTAGCTTGGAAACTGCCTGTGATTTTTATCTATGTGATATTCCAGGTTTCTCGAAAGCTTGGTCTTTACACTTCATCAGTAGAATTGTGTTGCAAGCATTTGACTGTGTGTAACATACCATCTGAGCCACAACCTCTGACATCTTTAACTAGGATAGCAAAGGGCTGGGAATGGGATCACACTGGAGCGTTAGCAGCCACTAGAGAGCTGAACTGGAATGCCTGCAAAGACCGCAAATTGGTACACAGAGCTTCTGTTTTTCATTATGATCTCTGCAGTAATGCTGGTCTCTAGCATTCCAATGGACATGCAGACCTATATTAAATTAAACACAAAAAAGTACATCTCAATAACTTTGAAGGGTCAGAATAAAAGCAGCAAAGACCAGGAAATATAAAGTTAAGGCTAAGGACACTCTGTCCTTCATACAGATGACTGGAAAAGAAATGCAAGAAGAGAGAGAGTAAAGGAAGGAGGAGGGAGTGCCAGCCTCGACACTGATCTCTCCAACTTTGATGCTGTATCAGACCCTTAACTTTACTAGAACGCACAGTGCTTGCCTTGCCTTCTGATTGTTTTATTGGGTGTTTTATGGATTAAGAAGTGCCTATTAAAAGCCTTTTTTGTTGCTCATGTAAATACTGACTCTAATTTAAAAGGTTATTTTTACTCTATCATCTGGATCAGAGCGATTCCTTTAGAACAGGGGTGAGGAACTTTTACCATCCCAGGGGTCACTTTGACAACTAGTACAAGCCCAAGGGCTTCATACAAGTTGAGGGCTGGGGTGCTACTTAAAGGCTGTACTCTAGAAGAGGAGGCCAGATCATGGATTTGTACCATGGATCCCTTCCCTATCCTTTTCTTACCTTGAACTCAGATTTTCAGTAATTGGAGGTGGGAACTGAATCCAGGGCCCAGATCCAGAGGTGGCAAGGGCTACGTAAAAACTTGCCGTGGGCCGCATTTGGCCTTCGATCTTATGGTTCCCCATCCCTGCTTTAGAATATTTCCAATCTATCTCACTAGAGCTGTGGCAGATGCAGTGTAGTTAAGGCAGCAGTTGAGTTTCTATTAAAGGCCCATATTTTGCCTCCACCTTAAAGTCCATTGGGGAAAAAAATAATATTAGCCTCAAAATTTGTGAAATAGATTGGGGAATTAGATAAGGTAGGTTTTTACATGTGTAATTTACATATGTAATGTAGTTTTTTACGTACTTATTTTAACTCAATTTAATTAAAACCCGATTGGACTGTGAAGTTGCAGGAGGATCTTGTGAGACTGGAGCATCGAAATGGCAGATGAAATTTAATGTGGACAGGTGCAAAGTGATGCACATAGGGAAAAATAACCCAAACTATATGTATACAATACTGGGTTCTAAATTAGGAGTTACCACACAAGAAAGGGATATTGGAGTCATTGTGGACAATACACTGAAATCCTCAGCTCAGTGTGTGGCAGCAGTCAAAAAAGCAAACCGAATGTTAGGAGTCATTTGGAAAGGGATAGAGAATAAAACTGAAAATATCGTAATGCCTCTATATAGATCTATGGTATGACCACACCTGGAGTATTGTGTGCAGTGCTGGTCACCCATATAAAAAAAAGACATAGTACAACTAGAAAAGATACAGAGAAGGGCAACAAAAATGATCGCGGGTATGGAACAACTTCTGTATGAAGAGAAGCTTGATAGGTTAAGGCTCTTCAGCTTGGAGAAGAGATGACTGAGGGGATATGACAGAAGTTTATAAAATCATGAGTGGAGTGGAACACGTAAATAGGGAACAGTTATTTACTCTTGCTTATAGTACTAGAACAAGGGGACACTCCATGAAATTAACTGACAGAAGATTTAAAACAAATAAGTGAAAGTATTTTTTCACTCAGTGCACAATTAACTTGTGAAATCTACTGCCAGAGGAAGTGATCACGGCCAATAGTGTAGCTAGTTTTCAAAAGGATAAATTATTGGAGGATAGGTCCATTAATGGCTATTAGACAAGTAGGTTTTGGGGATGTAGTCTTTTACTGTTGGGGGCTGGAACAACAGAGAATGGATTTCCCATTGTGATCTGTTGGATACTTCTCCTAAGAGAAAGAGATTGGCCACTATCAGAGATAGGATGCTGGGCTTGATGGACCATTGGTCTGACCCAGTACGGCAGTGCTTATGTTCTGATGTTCTTAATTTTGAAATGAATTTGACAAATCAGGAACTATTCAAATATGACCCCTCAAAACAGCGTGGGGGAAGGTGTTATATCTTTTAGCTTCTCTGTGTAAACAGAAAGGAGGGGGAGAAAACGAATGTCACCAGACTCTGCTAGCTGTGTCAGTGGGTCAAAACAAGTATGCAGGCGACCAGGCGGCACCCCAGCCCAGTCTGGTGTGGAAAACTACGCTCCAGGTCAGCAAGCAGAATGAAACAAATATGCCTGATGCCGGGAGAGCCGTCCCACCACTTGCACAACCCAAGAGCCAGTGTGTAAGGTGCTGGACTTAGACCTGGGCGACCAGCGTTCAAATCTTGCCCTGACCAATGAACTCACTGGGTTGCCTTGGGCAAGTCTCAGCCTTAGTTCCCCATCTATGAAATGGGAATATGTGTGTGTCTGTATTTCCCTGTGTGTTCACCTCATCCTTGTCCATCTTAGATTGTAAGCTCACTGAGCACAGGGACCTGTCTCTGAAAATCTGTGACTGTAAAGTGCTGTGTATGCTTAGCAGTGCTATAGAAATTAGTAGTAGTAGTTGTAGGGTAGGGTGGGGACTGCAACAACAGGTGGGTGTTCATGGGCGGCAGTGGATTGGGCCCAAGGCACATCCTGGGCCAGCTTCCTACCTGTCCTAGGGCAGAAGTGGGCCTACATCTCGCGGTGTGTAAACGCATGTGCCAGTGGGTCCTGTGCCATAGCGGGCTGAGGTCATGTCTGTTAACACCCATACTACTGAAAAACAAAATGTAGTTGATGAATGTGAAATTATAAAAGTCATTAACATTTTCCTTTATGGCACTGGTAGGGAATACTGGCTGTAGTGAACTTAGTATCCATGAACAGTGAGTGTAGGAGTCCTAGTTTTCATTTTTTAAAACATAAAACAAAGCGTTCCCCACCTTAAAGTTCAATAACTAGGATGACTTCTCCCTGGAATTAGTCCATTAAAAATATAAGGAAAGGGCCATCAGGTCTATTATTCTAACACTCATTGGGTTTGTAGAGCCACAGGAAAGGTAGAAGAATTGTCCTATATGATTTCCTCCGCCACAAGCCCAGATCTTATCCATTCGTGGAGAACCCCATAGGTAATTTTGGGGGCCTTTTCTGGTTCACAGCAGCAAGACTCCCCAAAGAACTCAGGGGCAGGGGGGCATTCATGTAGACTAGAAGACTTGACCAGAAGCCTGGGCCTGCTCCATCAGGGCTTGACTAGGGAGCTGTCTGGTTGGGGAAGGCCCATGGCTGGAGCTCCTACTTGAGGCAAGGAGTGCCCACCAGACTGCCACCTTGTAACGGGGAGGGAGTGGAGTACAAGAATAACATGGTGACTTGGGAGCAATTTGAGGGACTGTGCACTTTATACATTAAATATAAACACTGTGATGGAAGAAACCAGTGAACTAAACGTTAGTGATTTTGCAAGGCGGTGTAGAGTAGGCTATCCAGTCACAGCATATTTGTTGGGATGTGTCTGTCATCTGCACTTGATATTCTTCAGTTTTGTCTCTTTTCTTTATACCTGTCCAGGGTGCATCAAGGTGCGAGTGCATTTCTCCAAGCATATCCATTTCCTCTGTAATATTGCCTGGAAGGACCATATGTCAGAGCTCCAGTATCTTCTGAAGTGCCTGCAGGTGACTGGCATCATAAATATAACACTACAAGACTGATTTACACAGACTTGCTGTATCAGTAGATGCCTGATGCCTGAAGAATACTTTGCAGGGAAATGATGCCATTCGGACCATAAGAAATTATTCAAAGACAAACTGAAGGAAACCAATTGCATGCAGTTGCCAGGAGTCAGTTCTTGAACCCTCACTTGCAGGATTCCTCAAGTGGTGGCTGGACCTGCAGCAGCGCCATGATTTTGCCTCACCTCAGGCCCAGCCACTCCCTCAAGAGGCCTCCATCCCTTCATGCCCTAGCCATGCCCCCTCAGTGCCAGCTCTCCCGGCTCCTGGTTGGCTGCCAGCCAGCATAGAAGTCTTGGTGGTAGCACCAGGAATATGGGAAAGCTGCACTCTCACACCTGGTTCCTGACCCCCTGTTTGTCCTTGCTCTGCCAGTGCCTGATGTCTCTCCAGGCTTGCTCCATAGTCTTGTTTCCTTACTGCCTTGTTTCTAGTCTTGTTCTTATCTTGCTTCCCTTTAGCCTTGCCCCCAACAAATTCTGAGTCCTAGCCCTGAACCTGATCCTGCACCACAAAACCCATGTCCACCCACGACTCGGACTTCCCTCACCCCACAACCCTTTCAGCAGTAGTGCTCGCTCAGTTCAAGATCAGAGTGTTGCCACATAGCTTTTAGCAGGCTGCTGAGACCACTCTTTTCCTAATAGGCTACTGGGTTTGGCCCTTTCTGTAGGTCTAATGTGAAACCTGAGTAATCTGTTACTTTTCTCTTGTCTAGCTCCAGACTCAATATAGAGGGATTTTCTATGGAATCAGTGATTTGCTTATGTGAAAAATGCCCTGGCACTCAAATATTTCCATGTTGTCTTCTGTTTTCCTGGCTTCTCTTCTAATTTATGTTATCCAAATCCAGCTCTCCTAGACTCTCTCATAGGACATAATTATAAGCAAATGGTCTGTATTTAATGTTGTTGATGATGTCCACATTTCCCCACTTCACCAATATGTTCCATGCAAGTATGGAATTTGCTAGAGGAGATTTTTGGACTTGATCACCTATTTTGGAATTGATCACTGTTTTTCCTGGCCTTGTTAGACATGTGAGAATCCATAACCTTCAAATGATGTCATTGCCACAGTCGTTAAGATGGACTATGTTTTATGTCACCTATGTATGGTACACAAAGAGTAAAAGACTACATAACTAATAAATAACAAATATTGGTCCTGTCTACGCAACTGGACATACCGTCGGCTGAGTGATTGGGCTACATGTGTTACGGTATTAGATATAGGAACACTGACACAAAATTAGTTTCTTGCCATGCTGTTACTGAAATGATCTATCGGCTTATGAATATCTCAGAGTAGTTCTATGAGCTCTAAGAAAATAATAAAAAATACATTTGGATTCACTAATTGTTAGCAGTTTTCAGTGTCTTGTGAAAATGGGAGGAAGGTGCAGCAGTCATTAGGGGATGTGTGAAAGAATATATTCAGATTCATTGGGTCAATTTATAGCATTTGGGGTCAAAAACTGTGTCCTTACTGCAAATTTCAGCCCAAACTCCAGCATTTAGAAATGGAGACATCAGTGGCCCACATGCAGCCATTAACTTTTATATGAAATCCACCTTAATTACTGACTGCACAAAAACCACAGTGTGGCTGATGGTAGGTTTGCAGGAGCAGGGTTTCCTACTCGTAAGGAATAAAACAGCAATAAATGCCGTGGATATGCTTTCGGGGAGACAATTCTAAGTGCCTGCACAAGGAAGTATAGAGTAAAATACACCTCACTGCAGATGGCCA
The DNA here is from genome assembly GCA_003113815.1 of Sphenodon punctatus. Taxonomy (NCBI): domain Eukaryota; kingdom Metazoa; phylum Chordata; class Lepidosauria; order Sphenodontia; family Sphenodontidae; genus Sphenodon; species Sphenodon punctatus. The sequence goes on from QEPC01008874.1 coordinate 5,352,478, forward strand.
TGGAACATCGCTAAACCTTTGCCAAGTGTGAACCTTGATCCCAGAGATGGGGGAAACCTGCACCCAATCTTTAAAGCCCCATTCTAACCCCGATGATGTCCCTTCCCATATCTCCATGACTAACCCGAGGGACCAGGCCTCAACAGCAGCCCAATCCCTGCGGTTGGACACCCAGGGGTGTCTGGATCGTATGAGCAGTGGCAGTGAGGCCAGGCTCTGCTGATAAGGATTCTGCCCCAGTCATCCAGCGTACTAGCCCTGTCAGATAGTGGCTAGTGCTACTGCTGATTTTGCCTACAAGAATATTTGAAAGCCAGAGCTCTCCTGTTACTCTTCTGTGATTATATGAGTTTGCAGCCTCTCACTTGGAGTGTTTTTAGATGGACGCAGAGGCAGCCTGCCTCCAGAATTACTCCAAGGCTGCACCCCCGCATCTGCCCTCTCCCACCCCTATCTGGGTCCGCTTTATACAGACCCAGTGGGTTCCCCTGGCCACGGTCCACCCACATGGCACCCCCACCCAACTGTGCCCCCACCCCGCACGAGATTGCTGAGAGCAGACTGAGAAATCCACAAAGAGAGGAGGCTCATCTAAGACTTCCTTGTTTGGCCACTCATTTGGCAGACAGGGATAGGATAGGGTTTGGGGAGGGTTTTTTAAATGTTACTGGTGTGTGTGTTTGAGAGAGAGAGAGAGAGTGGGGGGGGGGCGTTATTATGTTGTAACCTGCCCCAAGTCCACGGAATTGGCAGGATACAAATTTAAATAAATAAGTTAAATACATGAATAAATCATAAATATTTTTAAACAGTCGTTTCTATCTACCACATTCTGATGGGGTGGACTTCTGGGAGCACATTACACTGGTGATCCAAGTCTGCAGTAGTTGCCAATAGTGTTCCAGCCACAATTCAAGGTGCAGTTTTTGACCTATACAGCCCTCGAGGCTGGACTACTGCAACGCGCTCTACGTGGGGCTCCCTTTGTTCCTGGTTTGGAGGCTGCAGCTAGTGCAGAATGAGACGGCTCATCTCCTTATGGGGACGGGTTGTCGGGAGCACATTACACCTGTGCTCTGGACTCTGCACTGGTTGCCAATAGCGTGCCGAACTAGGTTCAAGGTTTTAGTGTTGATCTATAAGGCCCTTCACTGTCTCGGCCCCTCGTACCTCAGGGATCACCTCGTCCTCCGTGCCCTAGAGCGGCTCCTGCGGTCGGCCAGGGGGTGCCTTTCTGGAGGTCCCCCGCGTAAAGCGGGGGGCCACAATGGAGAGGGCATTCTCGGTGACCGGGCCGCGCCTTTGGAACTCCCTTCCGGAGGAAGCTCGCCTGGCCCCAAGCCTGTTGTCATTCTGGTGGTGTTGTAAAACCTGATTGTTCGCCCAGGCCTTTTGGGGGTGGGGGAGGGTGGGTTAGGGTTTCTCCCCTACCCTGTCTATTGTTTTAATGTTTAAGTTGTATCCCGGGGCCCTGTTTTAAAGTATTTAATTTGTCTGAGTATTTTAAATTGTTTATATGTGTTTTCTATTTGTTTTTATGACTGTTGGAAGCTGCCCCGAGCTGTTGTCAGGAGGGGCGGGGTACAAATGCAAGAAATAAATAAATAAATATTAATGGCTTGGGCCCTGCATAGCTAAGAGATTGCCTTCCCCCCCTATGTTCTATCCTATTCCCTCAGATCAGCAAGGGGCGCCTTCTTGAGAATAACTCCATTGCATCAGGTTCAGGCGACATGGACACACAGAGAGGCTTTCTTGGAGGCTGCCCCACAGTTTTGGAACTTCCTTCCCCTGGAGGTTCACCAAAGCCCAAACATCTTTAAAAGGCAATGTAAGCACTTTTTATTTGGCCAGGCTTTTTAGTAGTCAGTCAGTCAAATTCATTGTGGCTATTTCACCATTATAGAGGCCCAATCACACTTTTATTAATTAAGTTTCAATGTAATCTCCACCTGTCTCTAACATGGGAGGATTTCTTCATTGCATTTCCAGGTTGCGACTGAAAATGGTTGCAGATGATTTTATTAGTTATTTCAGGTCCTTAGTAAAGTTATTGGAATAGAACAGTAAAGTTGACATTCAAGTATTTGTTCGTGAGTTTTGGAACGTTATGGTGTTCTAAATAAAAAGTTAGAAAGAAAAAACGACTGCGTTAAAATGAATGGAAGAAATCCTTAAGTTGCACATGCGTATTGTAGTTCTGCCATTGTATATACAATGTAAATCTTTTGCAGGCAATTGTTCTTTAGTTAGGGATCTTTACAAAAAGTAATTGTTATAGACAGCTAATGTTCTGGGTGAAGGAATCGCTGATAGTTTTGTGTAGAGAATGGTGCTTTTAATAAAAAGTTCTTGTTGAAAAAATAACATGTTGAAGAGAATAGAAGAAATCGCTACGTTGCGCATGTGCATTGTAGCTCTCCTACCACTGTATATACAATGTAAATCTTTTGCAGGTGATTGTTCTTTAGTTAAGGATTTTAACAAAAAGTAAATTTTATAGACAGTTAACGTTCTGGGTGAAGGAATCGCTGATAGTTTTGTGTACAGAATGGTGCTTTTTTGCCGGAAAAATGACATGTTAAAGCAGTCCTCTCAACTGTCCCAGAGTGGGCGGGACAGCATGGGATACAGCTATTTTTAGCTGCTGTCCCGTCTGCCCTGCTTAGCACTTTAAATGTCCTGAACTCAGGGTTGCGGTGACCGATTGCAGCTTGAGTGCGTGGTGCAGTTTGCACCAGGAACCTGCAGGGGGAGATGGTAGTGCGGTGCCATGAAATGCAAAGGAAGGAGGGGGTGGAGCTAGGCAGGCTGGAACTGCGCGGGCTTTTAGACCCATGTGTGTGACTCGTGCTTTCCTGCTGCTGCCACTGCCATTGTGCTGCTAGCTGCTCTCTGTGCCTGGCCTGCCTTCCTCCTTGTTGTGTTCTATGTGCTTGGGATCAGGTAAAAAGGAGCAGGGGGAAGGGGGAGAGGTTTGTGCATTGGGTAGAAGGGGGAGCAAGGGAAAATGAATAGCGGGTGTGGGGGACTTTGTGCACTGGGAACAAAGGGGAGTAGTGGGAAAGGAGCAGTGGGTGGGGAGGAGGCTTATACACTGGGGAAGGGGGACCAGGGAAAAAGGAGCAGGTGGGGGGAGGAATGTACTCTGCGGAGAGGGGGATCATGGAAAAAAGAGCAGTGGGTGGGGAGCCCCTTGGACTTTGGGGGCTGTTTTATGACTGGCGGGAGGGGGGTCAGATTAGCTGGGGCAGGGGGTAAATATGGCTGGGGTGGGGATTGGTATGGTTGGCGTGGTGGTTTGGGTTAGCCTGGGTGGGAGTAAGTATGGTTGGTGGGGGCTGCAGGGGGGGGAGGGGGAGGGGGACATGTCAGGAAGAGGACACGGGGGGTAGTTCCTCTTGCAGTAACCAGTTGGAACAGGAGGAGGGAGCAGGTGGGGGGGCAGGTGAGCTGAGACCAAGTGGGTATAGTTAGTTATAGTTATTTATTATAGTTGTAAGGCACTGGCTCTCGCCATGGCCTAAGAAAAAACAATACAAAGTACAAATACAAATATAAAAAGTACACAGGTACCAAAACTAGTATTCAACTAAAAAGTAAGTAGGAAACATTATTGTAAAATCATCTTTTTTACCCCGCTCCAAATCCCCACATTTCTATTCGTTAGCAAAGCCCCTCTGCATGCCAGAAAGGTAAAAAGGGCACTATTTGCATATCCAATAGTTCCACTAAATGGAAAGAACCTATCGCAGCCTAGATCCAAAACCTTTCCCTATCTAGTTCTACTATCAAAGCTATCGAAGTGGGCCAACCTATTAGTCCAACCCTGGAATTTGGGGGCGGGTTCCAGTTCTCATTTCTCAGAAGTTTGCCTTATCCTTAGGCGCGTTACCTGACTACCAAATGAGGCTACCTTCAACGTCAAGTCTGAAGCCCTAGAGTTCAGACACAGATTGTATCTACCCAGCTGGGGGGAGGTATCCAAATCTGCCTCAAAGGCCAAGAGGAAGTCACCCCTAAGTTCCTCATATTGGGGGCATACAAACAAAATGTGAGTAATGGAGTCTACTTTCTGCAAAAAGCAGGAGTGACATCTTCTTTCCTGCCAGGGCACATCCGAGTAGCGACCCTCCAGAACCTGAGATGGAAATACTCCAAATCGGAGATGGGTAAAAGCCCGTCTCAGTTGGAAGCTGGACCAGGCAACCAAATAGCTATACTCCAGTAAATGCCCCATAGGGGGATTATAAAGGAGATTCACCTTCTGGTGCTGGAGCATTTCCGCGTCTACCTGGAGCTGTTGGTCAGCCAGTCTCTGTTTTATCTGAAACATAGCACATTTAGTCCCAAGGGCGGCCAGAGGGCCGGGGGAAAACCCCAATTTCCCCAAGATGGTAACCACCTGATTCTGCCATGAGGGGAGCATACCCTCAGCTTGGATACTCTTCAACAAAGAGTTTTCATTCTGAGGGAGAATTACAGTCCTTAACCAAAATTTAATAAGGGTCTGAGATGCAAAGGACCTAATCGGAGGGCATCCGGTCTCCTTCCGGAGAAAGATCTGAGGAGTACCACGCGGGACTCCCAGAATGGCCCTCAGAAACCCGTTTTGAATTGACTCCAGCTGGTCCAGATATTCGGCCCCCCACACAGGAAATGCATATAGTAGTTGACCAATCACTTTGGCAAGTGGGTAGAGGAGAGGGGGTGAGCAGGTGAGGTCTGGAGGAGGGCAAGTTGGGGGGGGGGATGAATTGGAATGCACAGGGGCAGGGAATATTTATTTATTTATTTCAATTAATTTTTACCCCGCCCCTCCTGCCACACAGCCCGGGAAGCCGGTTTAAATGTTCCTCAAGTGACTGGATCCACTAGAGTGGAACCAGCTGCCTGTGGGAGGATTCAACCCATCACCACTTCCCTGCCCAGCACATCCCAGCTGGAGGGCACTGGGGAGGGAAGCTGTTTAAATGTCCCTCAGGTGGTTCGATCCAGAGTGCATACAGCTGCCTTGGGGAGGATTAAACCTTTGGCCTCGTTTCCCTGCATCCCAGCCGGAGTGTGCTGGGGCAAATCCCGCTCCCCCACATCCCCATTTCCCCCATTAACCTCCAAACACAACACCCCTTTCCTCCCCATTCAGCTCCAGCCCCCCACCTCTCTCTCCATTCTCCACAAACACTCCTTCCCCATTCACCCCAGCCCCCACACCCATTTCCCCCAATAATCTCCAAACACCTTTCCCTTCCCTATGCACCCCAAACACTCTTCCCCACTCAAGACATTTCAAAAACCTCATTAAATTGCAACGTTTAAAAGGTTTTAAATGCATAGTTAAGGCAAATTAATTATTTGACTAATATTTTCACATTTCCCCAATCTAATATCACCATACCTTAAGTCCTATACTTTCAGCTTATTACTTCACCACATCACATCACTATTTTTCACCTTCTCTATGCCTTTCTCCCCATAAAATTATCACCCCCTCATCTTTAAAGAACATAACAATTCTGTCATAACAACGCATATTACATCACTTCACATACTCTAAAATTAAATAAATTAATTACTTATTATTCACATACTGTAACGAGTTAATCTATACATAGTACATATCACACTAATATTAACTTTTACATTTCAGATACAGAGTAAAAAACATTAATACATCGATTAACTCGTTAAAGCATTACCTTTGAGACCTCACTCCACCACCCATACTTCTTGCTCCCATCATGGTTTACCTGCTCAACCCAGCATTTATCTGGTAATCGAGTGGGATCCATGTAACATATCTTATTCCAATAACATATAGCCCACATCACAGCCAGAAAGGGTAATGGGTACGGCACTGTTTTGACACGTAACAACTATTGGCATAGCAATGGGTGCACCTAGAAGGTCCCTGATAAATTTATTCTGAAATACATCTGTCTCACTTTGGTGGCAAGGAAAACAGATCTCAGACCCATACAGAACTTGTGGTAGCACTTTAGCTTTAAAAACCTCAAGGGCAGAGCACACACTCGAACGTTTAGTAGATCTGTATAGTTGCAAAATCCCTGTCACTGTACTATTTGCTCTTCTAACCATGGATTTCTTATGTGCAGCCCAAGAACCTGATGCAGAAAAACATATACCCAAATAAACATACTTGGAAACCCAAGGGAGCCTATGCCCACTCAGGACCCAATTAAACTGGGACCTTCTGTGGACGAAACAAATAACTTGGGATTTTTTTGTATTAACAATCATGTTGTTCTCCACACAGTAATGATGAAAATTAGGGGTGGAACTTGAGTCAAAAAACCAGATACCGGTTTTACCGGTTACCAGTTTCCAAAAGACTGGTTTACTGGATTAAAACCGGTATACCGGTACTGGTATTTTTCCATTGGTTTCAATGGGGAACTGTCCCCATTGAAATCAATGGGGGAAAAACCCCAATACCTCCCCTCTCCCTCTCCTAGGCTGTGCGGGTGGAAGGGGGGACACCCCCCACCCACCCTGCCCAGCCTGGATTTAACATTTTTTTTACCCAAAGTCCCTGCTAGTGCGGGCTCCGTGCCGTCGCCGTGCCGGCGGCAGCGACCCAGAGCCCGCACCAGCAGATACTAGGGTGATCCCTGAGGTGGGGGTGGTTTAACACACATCCCACCCCAGGGATCGCCCTACCCCCCACCCAGGGATCGCCTACCTTACTTGTGCTCCAGGCGGCGGCTGCAGAACAGCGGGCCCAGCGGCTTCAGCACTGGCTGGCTTCAGCGCTTCACTAGGCCTTCCGGGGAAACCCAGAAGTTCCCCGGAAGGCCTAGTGAAGCGCTGAAACCAGCCAGCGCTGCAGCCACCAGACCGCCATGCTGCAGCCATTGCCGTCGCCCAGAGCACAAGTAAGGTAGGCAATCCCTGGGTGG
>QEPC01008874.1:5382806-5399452 GCA_003113815.1 Sphenodon punctatus
TCGGGGAGGTTTTTTTTTAAAAAAAACTTCTTTGCTGGGGCTTTAAGTTTTTTTTACATTGCAGCCATTTTTAAATGGCTGCAATGTAAAAAAAATCCGGTACCCCGGAATCCGGTACCCGGTCCGGATTACCAGGTCGAATCCGATAATGCCGGTACACCCGGTACCGGCATTATCGGATACCGGATTTTACCGGTTTCCCGCCCCTAATATCTGTTAAGCCTCTCCTCATATAGATTTCAGACCATCCCTTCTATCATCCTTGTTGCCCTTCTCTGAACCTTTTCCAGTTCTATTATATATTTCTTGAGATGGGGCAACCAGAACTGCACACGATATTCAAGGTTTGTACCAAAAATTTATACAGCACAGCAGCATTGTGATGCTTTCCCTTTTATTCTCTATTCCTTTGCAATAATGCCTAGCATTCAGTTTGCTTTTTGACTTCTGTCGCACCCTGAACTGATGTCTTCAAGGAACTATCCACAATGATTCCAAGATCCTTCTCCTGAGTGGTTATATCCATGTTAGAACCTAACATTGTGCATGGCGGAAATGGAAAATCAATAATGGAAACCAGAAAATTGGTAATGCAAACCAGAAAATCGGCAACAGAAACAGTATTTCCGTAAATCAGAGAGCCCATTGGGCACTAATTGGGTATCAATTAGTTCCCGATTTTACCAAGTTGAGTCGAGTATTGTAATTTTGCTCGAATAGCCATTTTTGCAGGTATACATCCAAGACATGCTCTTTGGTCTAGAGGAGTGTATCAAGGATGAAATAAGCGCAAGAGCAGCATGTCTGTGCACTCTGACCCCACCAAGACCTGCTACTGGTATTATCTTGCATCAGAGGTTTCAGGGCACAGGGGGGTTGCCTCAAGAAGGCAATACATTCCAAGTGAATTCCTTCTCAGTTGTCTCCAGTGCTATTGCCTCTGCAGTATGTAACTGGATGGTATCATGCTATGTTACAGCTTCCCAGTCTTTTGGATTGAATTTTTTGATGACCACCACCATGCATCCACTGGAGATGTCCATGGCCTGAAACATGCTCACTGTAACTGCTTGCTTTGTCATAAAATGAGGTGCTTCAGTTCCTGCTGACCCATTCTCATCATGTGGTTGTGGTGGGGAAGGCGGTGGAGATGGGTCAGCTGAAATGTGTGTATGGAATGGGGCTAGACTCTCAGCGTGAAACTTGCTTCCTCCTCGCTTTCAAAAAGTGCCTGAAGAATTTTTTATTCTCCAGGTGCTTTTAGGGAATCCACTCTTAGTTCCCAACTTCCCATTAATGTATTCTATCTTCCTCCCTTCGCTTCCCTTTTAAAATTGTTTTAAAATCAATTTTAAATGGATTTACATTGTTTTATTTTATTTTACTGAATGCATTTTATGAAGCAGTCTGAGCACCATGCGATAAGGGTGGGAGATGGGAGGCTCTATAAATAAAAGGATGATGATGCATGTATAAGCTCCCTTTCCCCAACCTCTGGAGATGGGCCATGCTGCTGGTGCTGGCAAGGATGGAAGGCCATTTTGCAGTCATCGTGGTAGTTCCATATCCAGTTGTGGACCATTTACCATGGCCTTTTGGATTACGAGAGATCCAAGGTTCACAGTGTGGAAACCTGTGCACTATAGAATTGCACATTCTGAAATCTATTATTCTTAATCAATTCATGCTTGAATTGGTGGTGGAATGTCTTGAGCATCATGAGACTAGAAAGAACACAGGGGCAGGGCACAGATGCAGAACCGTGGCTGTGGAACGCCCTCCTGCCGGAGGTCCTTTTGGCCACAGACCGCCCCTCTTTCTGTAGACAATGTAAGACCTGGCTGTTCCATCGTGCCTTCCCCGAGGGAGATGGGTTGGGTGGGTTGGGTTAGGGAGGGGTAGGGGGTGAATTGTTTTTATTGTGGAATTTTAATTGTATCTGTTTTAATTTGTTTTTAACATGTTTTCAGCCGCCCCAGATGCTTTTAGCAGGAGGGGGCAACATACAAATTTTATAAATAAATAAACTAGAAGAGTAGATCCTTAACTCTCATGGAAAAGCCTGTTTGGGTTCTCCACTTCTCTGTTTAATCTATTCAATTTGGGTAGAGGTAAGTTTCTATTCCCACCAGGAACCTGGAAAACAGAACATTGTTGAACAGAAATTAAAATCACTTTTAGAAAACCTTTACCAGAATGTTAGGCACTTCAATCAATATTGAATTTGGGTTCTGCTGAATTTGTGGGTAAAGCAGAGGCTCCAAAACTCTAAATCCAGACCCCAGACCTTACTGATATATGATATACTTTGTAGGTCTTTGTTGCTGTCTGGGGTCATATTTTGAAATCTCAAAATGAGGTTACATGGGCAAAAGGTTTGGGAACTACTGGTTAAGGGCTCAAATAAGACCTTATTTTATCTGTACTCACAGTTATATACTTAGGATACGTTGTCTCACATCATAACAATAATTCTCTACTCTAGAAATGTTCAAATAAAAAAGGCATTTTCAATTTCAACATAGTATCACAGATCAGGAAAAAAAATTTTTTTTGTTAAAGTTGTAACATTGGTTAAATATTTTTCATTGACCATGCTATTAAAGTAATATTGTTGCTCATCATTGACATTTTTCACTGAATAACCTTGTATTAATCTTTATCTATGCTATATCTGTACTCCCATCAACATAATGAATTTTATCACAGATCAGTTTTGCAAAGAGATTTGTGTAGTTCAGTAACAGGGTCACATTCACATATGTATTCAATTTTTGGGTTGATTGGAACCAAATCTATAACCTTTTGAGGTCTGCTATTCCTAATCCTGAGCCTGTAAACAGAAAACAGGAACAAATCCAGTGACTCTTATTCAAGTCTTGCTGAAGTTCATTTGAAGATTTCTCTAAAAAAGGACTCTGGAATGTGACCAACAAGAATGCATTGGAATGTGACCAACAAGAATGCATTGTAAAAATATATGACTGCATTTTCTTTCTTTTTTCCAAATAAAACATTAGGATCTTTAACTTAGCCGCGCATGCAAAATATACCAAGCCATGTAAATATACAGTTATTCATTCACTTTCAGCAAAAATGTGTAAGTGAAACCAAAAAAACTAGCACAGTTTGTCCATTTCTATAAACTGTTTCATTCCAAATTTAGATGGTATTTATTTAGAGATCCTCCAAATGACGGAAGAATCTTGCCCTTGGCTAATCTCTAGACACTCCGACTTATAATTGTTTTCTTTACCTTGTTACTAAATAAACAGAAAATTTGCTTTAGCCTCCAATAGGTTAACTCTGAGTACAGTACGACTACTCTGCACCACAAGATGGTGCTTATAAAAATATCCTTCACATTTCCCCAAAGGGACTTCCATTTTCCTTAGGTTGGAAACTTCCATTTACAACAGGAAAAAAGAACAGGGAAAGTAGTACAATAGGGAAAGCAAAGGGCAACTCTTTTCATATAAGAACAACTAAACTACATTGTTTTGGGAGATGATGTGGAAACAACAGTCAAATGGGCTCCCCGTTGTTGTGGGGGAGATTACAGAATGGGACATTGGCGAGTCATAAGGGGGTGGGGTTGAGAATTGTTGTTATATTTGTTTTGATATTGAGATGTATATTATGTATTTTGATTGTTGATAATGACTTGGGCCCCCTGCGTGGATTGCCCATGAATGTATATTTTTTGTTGTTGTTGTAAGCCACCTCGAGTCTTCGGAGAGAGTGCGGGGTATAAATAAATATGGATTTGGATTTGGATGATCACTTTGTAAAATTAGACCTTGATCTGGCAAAAGAGACCCATTCAAGTGACCCCTGAGTCCATCTGGATCCCAATAGAATTGAGCATGTGGTCACAAGAGACAGTCCATACAGATCTGATTGCAGGATAAGGGCCTATGTATCTTAGGTCATTTTCACATGGACAGTTAGTCCACACTAACTGAATCTAGTGCGGACTAGTTTGTCCATCTGAACGCTGTCAACGGCGCTTATTAGTGTCGACTAAGAGATAGGTACGGTTCTTATAAAACCCCAATCACTTGGTTTTATAAGTACCGTACTTAAAATAGTCTGCATTAATGTTTGTTAGGTTACAATTATTTTCTGAGTCATTAGTCTACACTACATTGTCTGTCTAAAAGGCATCACTATGTTAGTGTGGACTAACAAACACCATTTCAAACTAGTGCGCACTATTTTGGCCATCTGAAAATGCCCTTATCTAAAGACTATTGAAATCAATCGGAATCTTTTCATTGCCCTCAGACCAAGCTTTCAAGGAACAAGCATAGAAGATATCAAATGTTCAAAACACTATTCTCTTCTCTAATTTTTGGAAAAGCTCTAAAAATAATGTTTCTAATCTATATTTTCAATACATGCAGCTAAACAGAAATAGAAGAAGGGTTACAAGGCAGCATCTTGCTATATTTTTGCGCATATTTGAGTGGATGTAGTGCCGGTGAAAGGGGTCAGGCCTTGGAACACATTCATTCAGGAGTTTGAGCACAGGCAATGGTGATTCTGACCCCATGCATTGTGGTCACCACATCTCATTCTCAGTCCTAACTCAGAAGGGACCTTCTATATGGGTCAGAGGTGTTCAATCTCCCACCTACTCAATCCTAAAATTACCAATATTAATACCCTTTTGCAATGGGAGAAAGTTTCTTCTTGGAAGTGGACTGAGACACTCCTCAGTTCTTTTGTCTAAGTCACTGAACAGCCATCATTGCTTGTGCTTAGATTGGAAAATAAAATATATATTGGCACACCCTCTCTCTCCTTTTCTCTTCTGCTTTCCTCACACCTTGGGGGCTCAAAAACCAACTGAAAACATACATTTATCTGGCCAAGCTATGATCAGCCTGAAAATTACCAGACTTTCCCTGTTCCCAACATCTGGGCTGTAGTCATTCCTAAGATTTTCTGTTGAACACAAGAAGCAACCAATATGAACATGGGATCTTCATTGTTATTCTATCAGCACAATATTGCAATGTAGGAAAAGAAACTATAACTGCCTCAGGAGTATTAGAAGCTATGGTTAGCCACTGGAAATCTAAATTCCTTTCTCACTCAGATTCTGAGACATCAGAAAACAGAGGGTAATTTCAGACGTAACGATACCATGGTCAACCACAGCGAATCCCCTGTGGTGGCCGTTGGTCCCGTTACCTCTGTTGTGTTCCCGCCAGATGTTCACCCCAGTGAATCACTGGTAGGAATAACTGTGGGTATTTTCAGACGTGACAGGGTGGCATTTGCCCCGTCATGGAAACAACACTCAGATTCCCCGCCGGGATCACACCGGCATGGCCAACAGACGTGCCAGGGGATCCCGGCGGGGAATCGGGGAGGAGGAGGGGTCACACGGTGCAACGTGCGGCCACACGGCCCCGGCCCCGTCACACTCCCTCGCTGCCCGCCCTCTGGGGAGACGGACGGGCGCCGCGACCAATGCAGCTGCAGCACCCTCCCAAAATGACCACGGGCAGGAATCCCGGCAGGGATTCCGGGCCATGATCACTGTCCAGACATGACAGGCCCCTTCATACCTGCCGGGAATCTCCTTCACCACACTATCAGTGCCAGCCCCACGGATTCAGCCGATCGTGTGGTGAATGTGATTCCTGGTGGGGATTGAGCATGGCGAACATCTGGGGGGGAACTTCCGGTTCCCCAACAGACATTACGGGATCATTCCCCACCACAGGGTATTGACTGTGGTTGAGCGTGATCTCGTAACGTTTGAAAATACCCAATGACCATGATTCTGGACCTCCAGCTGCCCAGAGGTCCAGAATCGTGGTGGGATCGGGCCCCAACCATGGTTGGATTGGCCATGATCCAGGATGCACTGAAGGTTACGTCTGTAACCTTCAGCCTGACTGGATCATGGTCGGGACCACGGGATCGGGTGCAGTGGCCTGATTGGCTGCTGCGCCCGCCCGTCTCCCAGAGGGCGGGAGGCTGGGGGAGTGCGGGGTTGCGGGGCTGTGCGGCTGCACGTTGCACCACGCAGCCCCTAACCCTCCCCCATCCCCAGTGAGAATCAGGCCGGCACGTCTAAAGGATGGCCGGCCTGATTCCTGACCGGGATCCAAAACGGATTCTGGCCCGTGGTTCAGTGTGGCAGGCCTGGCGGCCCGGTACGTCTGAAATTACCCAGAGAATTCAATCCCTTCCCCAAAAGGCTCCCTTTTCTTTCCAGCTTGGATTTAGCCTTTTCTGGGAGTGTTACCCATTCTTTTACTAGTTTGCCCTTCAGATGTGAGGCAGGAAGCTGGTTGGCACCCGAAGGGGATGATCTGCATCTTCTTGCTGTTAGTAAATGACTGGAACCCTGGTTAGGTAAAGCTTTCTTTCTCTTGCACCTGAGGAGGGGACACATCTCACCTGGCAAAGCTTCCCCGGTTTTAGAAGGTACTGGGTCATGCATAACTTCACTGGCCATTTGCTCTTGTCTTTGCTGCAATGCAGGTCCGACTATCAAGGAACAGCACAATCCCACCCCCACCCCCCTGGAATTTCTAAGTCCATGAAAAATGTTGAAACATTTTTGGTGCAATTTTTGCATAGCCCCTAATCTCTCCCTTAGCCCCTCGACGCATCGGATCACAGCAGCTGTTGAAAAGTACAACTGCCTTTTTCAGACAAAATTAAGTATTGTCAAATACCAGCTTCTATCATCAAGAGGTCAATTAAATGTAATTTCTTTCCACTCTGCATATAGGCGCAGCAGGAGCTCAGGTTCTCTCTCATCTGGTTTCTTCATCCTTAAGAGAAACAAAAAACACACTGTACAGCATTTTCTAATTTGATAGTATCTTTGTAGGATTTTAATATCTTCTTTCTTGTAAGCTGGAAGCCAAACCAGTAACAACTGACAATAGAGTTATGAGCTGCAGCTGCTGAATCAGGAAACGTTTCAAAAATCTTCCATAATTTCTGACACTGATTCAGCTCCATGCATGATAGAAACACCGATTGTCCTAGTGTAGAGCCCTGCTCGAGCCAGAGTCCATGCTCCATGTGTCTAGGTGCAGCCCCTGCCCCCTCTCCTATCATGCCATAAAGTGCCATGACATCATAGTGTTCCATATGGACTGGGGCTACATAAAAAAGGGGCAGGGCTTCTCTAAGCCTTTCCAACATAGCCATTCTCCTGATGGCGCACTGACATAGCATGGCGCTTTGTAGGGGGCAGGGTCTCCTGCATCTTGGAAGCCGAAGAAGCTGGGTCCAATAAGACCTCGTGGCCCCGTCAGGCATGGGTTCGGTCTCTCAAGTCTTTACCCTAGTATAGACAGGCCATTAGAGGTTACCACCCTTTAAAGCAGCAGGTCTTGAAAAACCTAATGATGGTGGTAGTTGGCAGGTTGTCTACAGTAAGGTTCCCGGGGAGTTTTCACATGTTCTGCACACCCATAGCAAGGGAGTTTGCACATACTGACTGATGTATGGGATCATGCACCGCTCTGCTTTTAGCAGTTCCAGTTTCTTCCCCGCTGGGTCTGCTATTGGCAAAGCAATCCCAGTCCATTGACAGTACTCTCAGCTGGGAAGAGACTGGAGGTGCTGCTGACTGCCCGGTCGGGACAGCCCTTCACCTACAGCACTTTAGGGCAGGAGGGACTGGACTAGAGCTGAAAGAGAGAACTCATTTGCTACACACAGGCAATACCCACAATTCTGAGTAGTCTGTTGGGTGCCCAATTGGAACCCGAGTACTGAACTGGACATTTTATTAGCTGAAATTACCGTGTATTACAGTTACTGATTTACCCTTTTACTGATCTGTAAAATGGTGAAACGGTATAGGAATCAGGATAGAAAGTTGAAAAATTAGTACCAGAAGTTGGAAAATCAGGATGGAAAATGGTAGTTTGATACATCAGGTAGCCCATCAGGAACTAAAGTACCGATTTGTATCCGATGTGACTGGGTCAGATTGAGTACAGCATGCGGGTACATGTTTCAGCTCTAAACTGGACTTCTTACCACTAAATAGCAGATGTGTGGGGGAGCAGGTCACAGCTGGAAGGGATGTCTTGCTCCCCACCTAATCAGCTGTTCAGCAGGGAGCAGAATAACCCCTCCCTCCTGGTCTCTCCTATAAATGGTCAACATATTAGAGGGACTACATGTGGAGCAACACCCAGGACTGCTACTCTAATTTTTTTTTCTAGAGCAGTGTCCCTGGGTTTGACATGTAGCCATCCTTCCTTGTGTTTGTGCGAACCTCTCAGAGCAACTCAGAATACAGCTCCATAAGGAACAATTGTTCCCATCTCAACTGCTGATAATATCCACCAGCTCTGACTCGCAAAATCCTTGACATCTTTCTCTACAGGACAAGATAAGTAAGAAAGGATTCCTGTAGCTCAGGTACAAAGACAAATGTTCTGTGTTGGGAAGAAGATATATCTAAACGCCTAACATTTCTTTAAATCGGCAACATTTTCTTTAACAAGTAATCTCTTCCTGCCTAAAGGGATTTCGGAGAAACTTTCTGGCTTTGTACTGAAACTGAAAAATGTGAATTAATTTTAATTCTATAATAGGGCTCTGTGGTTGCTGTCAGGCTTGAAGGGAAGGATTATATGAGTAAAAATATGTCATTCTGTAAACCAAACATCTCAGTCATTGCTATTCTGACAGTAAATCTCTGTTTACTCAGTGTATTAGATGTAATATGTTTTTCAAACCAGCACTTTCTGCCTAGAGGTTCAGTGCTAAACCTCATTAAATTCTGTTTTAAACTCATTTGGCTCAGTACCCTCCACAATAGCTATGATAATTGTCTGTCTTCCCACAACAAACCATACCTTTTTTTGTGTCTTTGAATGCTGTGTCATCAACTGCTAGGGTTGCCACCTAGGTATATTTTTCCAGGCCACTTATGAAAAATACATGTTGCAGGGCCTGCATTGGTACCAATGCAGGCCCTGCAACATGTATTTTTCATAAGTAGCCTGGAAAAATATACCTAGGTAGCAACCCTATTCGCCGCTGTTGCATATGTACACACCAGAGCAAATGAGCAAAGGATAACAGACAGGAAAGCAACTGCATGCCAATTTATTGAGACAGCTACTTAGTGGGGGAGCAAGTGGTTTTCCGTGGGAAATTTGTGGTACAATATTGGGGTATGGTTTGTCTGGAAGATCTCTCCCCCAAGGGTTGGAATTCACATGTTACCAAGCCCACAAGTGATGCAGAATGGGGGTGGGGGAAATCAAAATGGCCAACGACCCTTGTTCAGTAAATTGGCTATAACTCTGTTATTAATGGTCGTAGAGCAACCATTCATAGCTCAAATTAAAGGTACATTTATGCTCTTTAATGTTTAGTGTGAAAACTGATTTAAAAATCAGTTAAGGTGCTATATGAAAAAAAAATTAAAAATGTTCTTCCTACACATTTGACACACTTTAATATTATAGTATGTAATTTAAGTGTAGCAAATGAATACAACCCAATTCAAACAACATAAACATGTTTATAAGTAATTAAAAAAGAGAGAACTTTTACAAATTTATATGATGGTTTGCATTACTAATTGTCTGCAGCAGTATCAGCCACTTGTTTCATTCACTGTCATCATCTGAATTGTATGAGTTGTATAATAATACCTGATTTATGCAGTTCCAGGTGTCATTATCATCAATATCCAAGCAGCTACACATGTCAGTGCATGGAAAACCATGGTGACGGCAGCCACAGAGTTGTGACACGCATCTGTTCTTTTTACACGAGCATTTCACTAGCTGTAGAATAGCCTGTGGAGCTGGTGGAAT
Organism: Sphenodon punctatus; assembly: GCA_003113815.1. NCBI lineage: Eukaryota > Metazoa > Chordata > Lepidosauria > Sphenodontia > Sphenodontidae > Sphenodon > Sphenodon punctatus. The sequence goes on from QEPC01008874.1 coordinate 5,392,631, forward strand.
TGGAGTTATCTGCAGTACATAACTGTTGTTTCTTATCTCCCAGTCATAACCTGTCTCTGCAGATGGAATTTCTGGATTAGCACTGATATCATTCTCCATACCATGCATTGGTAATTTGCCTGTAGAATGGCAAGTCGAAGAGCAGGCTGTGTTGGAGGCATCGTCTCTGACTCGGCAATTTTCTTCTGGAACAAAGCCCATCAGACATCCCCAACATTTGTTTTTGTGGAGTTGGGCAAGAACAGCTTGCAAACAAATGTTCTAATGCAGTGATTGTATCCTCTTATGGTGTTTCACCCAGTCCAAGTTCAGAAAAAGCTTCTAAATTTTTTGATTCGATAGCTGGAAAGCTTTCCAACAGGAAAGTTTGCCTTTACCAGCAAAACCACCAGTGGTATCACAACCAGTCAAGGCATGAAAACCAGGTAGTGCATCCATCTTTTGTGACCCTAAAGCATCATAAATAGGTTGAAGAGGAATCTATCTCTTTTTATGGCCAGTGGCAACAATGCAGAATGTTTGGTAGCATAGCATGGGGTATCATCGAAGTGTTAATATGACAACATCTGTGTCAGGTGAGTAAACGTGAATCAATGTTAAATCTCTTGAAGTTGCATCAACAGCATGAAGTATCATTTTGGTGTCTGCTTCTTCTTGAGTGCTCTGTATGAGGAGCACTGAAAAGTGAGTGACTACCACCATGGCTCCCCATGCCACAACCACATGCTGTTGTTGTTTGCCAAACCTTTCAAGGATCTGGTGTGCTAAAAATGCAGTTAACTCTGCTTTCGTCTGAACATGTGACAGCAACATTTTCAGAAACACATTCCTGATCCTAGTACTTTCTCCAATATGGTAGGTAATTGCCACACCACCTGCTAGTCGTTAGGTACGAGTTGCACTTTTCAGTGACATTGGAATGTCGTACCTATCAAACACAACTTGTAATTCATCATAGGATCGATAGTAGGACTATAATCGGTCAAGGAAATGGTTGGCTAAGTCTTCACACATGTGTATGAATGGAGGCTTATCAAGACTTTGCAGCAATGCCATTCCATCAAAGATTGCAACCCACATTTCTTGTGGCATCTGTGTGTACATGATAGTTCGCCAAAGTGAGATTCAAGAATTGAAAGAAGCTAACTCTTCTTTGTTGGTAAGAGAAGGTCTCCCTCAGCTGTAAAGAAAGAGTGTGGAACCATGGCAAGCTCATAATTGCTAACGGTATGTTTCAAATCTACAGTTGGACTAGACTTTGCAATCAACAGTAGTCTCACAAACAATCCGTGATCGTCCTTTAGCTCTAGTGTCCTTGAGTGCAATTTCACAGTTACAGTCTTGCCATTGGTCTTCCACGTACATAGTTTCAACATTTTAACTGGAGACCACAAGTTGATGGTGTTGGTTTTTATACAATTTTCAACAAACTCTTCATAGGCTATCTGTCCGGTGACATTTCGGGAACAAATGTCCTGTTTTATCTTGCCACCCATTACACTCTCTGTCATACAGTTCAGCAGATCTCCAGATGTTTCTTTGAACACACTGCCTTGGTTCTTCAGCACATTAACAAGCCTGGCTACATTATTTTCCTGCCGCTCTAAAAAAGCTTTGGTATCTTCTTGATGTCCAAGTTTCTTTGTGTTACCAGTACCTGCCATTTCTTTGCAATGTTCAGCTAGACTAGCCAGAGAAGGTGCAATTAAGAAGAATCGAGTGCGGGCTGATGGAATACTCGTCAGGCCTATTAGACCTCCACTCACTTTCATGCTTCAGTTTACATTTTCCAGAGCATGATTTGCTCTTACAGCACAGAAGGGTACAATGTTTTATTTACAACCCAATTTCCTTGACAAAACTCAGCATATTTCTCTGAACTTGACAGTTGCATACTCTACATCTCTGCAAGATACAGGGATATCATGCATGCATAGTGGTGCTTATCGTGGGCAAAGAAGTATTTCACTAGTGCATCAAGGGCAGACAGCTGGAGATGCCAATTGCCCATTCTCAATGCTATGAACAAACGTGTCTATTTATTATTATTATTATTATTATTATTATTATTATTTTATTATTAAGCATTTATATAGTGCCAGCAATGTACCTAATGCTTTACAAGTAATACCATTTGTATGTATAGCAACATGGCCTTGGCGCTGGGAACAGTTTCCAAAACTGCATCATAGGTTGAAAACAGACATGACGCTAACCACCCTTTAACTACCCTTGTTGGTTATTTATATTTATGCATGTTGCAGGGCTATACTGGTGCCCTATGCAGCCCTGAAACATGCATAAATGACCACCGAGAGTGGTTAGGGTGGTTAGCATCATGTCTGTTTTCACCCATAGGCATTCATTTTTTGGAATACATCATGTGACTGAAAAACTTGTGAAAGTTGCTCATTAGCAACCTTCAAACATTCCTGTTTCCTCTCAGTACTTGTAGAAATTCAACAACTTCTTGGATATTATTTCTTACATCTTGATTCAGCTCAGTAAATGCATCCATATACAGAGTGGACAGAGCCTGAACAGTTGTCAAATGTGGATCTGTTGCNATCCTCTTATGGTGTTTCACCCAGTCCAAGTTCAGAAAAAGCTTCTAAATTTTTTGATTCGATAGCTGGAAAGCTTTCCAACAGGAAAGTTTGCCTTTACCAGCAAAACCACCAGTGGTATCACAACCAGTCAAGGCATGAAAACCAGGTAGTGCATCCATCTTTTGTGACCCTAAAGCATCATAAATAGGTTGAAGAGGAATCTATCTCTTTTTATGGCCAGTGGCAACAATGCAGAATGTTTGGTAGCATAGCATGGGGTATCATCGAAGTGTTAATATGACAACATCTGTGTCAGGTGAGTAAACGTGAATCAATGTTACATCTCTTGAAGTTGCATCAACAGCATGAAGTATCATTTTGGTGTCTGCTTCTTCTTGAGTGCTCTGTATGAGGAGCACTGAACAGTGAGTGACTACCACCATGGCTCCCCATGCCACAACCACATGCTGTTGTTGTTTGCCAAACCTTTCAAGGATCTGGTGTGCTAAAAATGCAGTTAACTCTGCTTTCGTCTGAACATGTGACAGCAACATTTTCAGAAACACATTCCTGATCCTAGTACTTTCTCCAATATGGTAGGTAATTGCCACACCACCTGCTAGTCGTTAGGTACGAGTTGCACTTTTCAGTGACATTGGAATGTCGTACCTATCAAACACAACTTGTAATTCATCATAGGATCGATAGTAGGACTATAATCGGTCAAGGAAATGGTTGGCTAAGTCTTCACACATGTGTATGAATGGAGGCTTATCAAGACTTTGCAGCAATGCCATTCCATCAAAGATTGCAACCCACATTTCTTGTGGCATCTGTGTGTACATGATAGTTCGCCAAAGTGAGATTCAAGAATTGAAAGAAGCTAACTCTTCTTTGTTGGTAAGAGAAGGTCTCCCACAGCTGTAAAGAAAGAGTGTGGAACCATGGCAAGCTCATAATTGCTAACGGTATGTTTCAAATCTACAGTTGGACTAGACTTTGCAATCAACAGTAGTCTCACAAACAATCCGCGATCGTCCTTTAGCTCTAGTGTCCTTGAGTGCAATTTCACAGTTACAGTCTTGCCATTGGTCTTCCACATACATAGTTTCAACATTTTAACTGGAGACCACAAGTTGATGGTGTTGGTTTTTATACAATTTTCAACAAACTCTTCATAGGCTATCTGTCCGGTGACATTTCGGGAACAAATGTCCTGTTTTATCTTGCCATCCATTACACTCTCTGTCATACAGTTCAGCAGATCTACAGATGTTTCTTTGAACACACTGCCTTGGTTCTTCAGCACATCAACAAGCCTGGCTACATTATTTTCCTGCCGCTCTAAAAAAGCTTTGGTATCTTCTTGATGTCCAAGTTTCTTTGTGTTACCAGTACCTGCCATTTCTTTGCAATGTTCAGCTAGACTAGCCAGAGAAGGTGCAATTAAGAAGAATCGAGTGCGGGCTGATGGAATACTCGTCAGGCCTATTAGACCTCCACTCACTTTCATGCTTCAGTTTACATTTTCCAGAGCATGATTTGCTCTTACAGCACAGAAGGGTACAATGTTTTATTTACAACCCAATTTCCTTGACAAAACTCAGCATATTTCTCTGAACTTGACAGTTGCATACTCTACATCTCTGCAAGATACAGGGATATCATGCATGCATAGTGGTGCTTATCGTGGGCAAAGAAGTATTTCACTAGTGCATCAAGGGCAGACAGCTGGAGATGCCAATTGCCCATTCTCAATGCTATGAACAAACGTGTCTATTTATTATTATTATTATTATTATTATTATTATTATTTTATTATTAAGCATTTATATAGTGCCAGCAATGTACCTAATGCTTTACAAGTAATACCATTTGTATGTATAGCAACATGGCCTTGGCGCTGGGAACAGTTTCCAAAACTGCATCATAGGTTGAAAACAGACATGACGCTAACCACCCTTTAACTACCCTTGTTGGTTATTTATATTTATGCATGTTGCAGGGCTATACTGGTGCCCTATGCAGCCCTGAAACATGTATAAATGACCACCGAGAGTGGTTAGGGTGGTTAGCGTCATGTCTGTTTTCACCCATAGGCATTCATTTTTTGGAATACATCATGTGACTGAAAAACTTGTGAAAGTTGCTCATTAGCAACCTTCAAACATTCCTGTTTCCTCTCAGTACTTGTAGAAATTCAACAACTTCTTGGATATTATTTCTTACATCTTGATTCAGCTCAGTAAATGCATCCATATACAGAGTGGACAGAGCCTGAACAGTTGTCAAATGTGGATCTGTTGCTCTTCGCACATGTTTACCTGCCAGAATAGCATCTGTCGTTGCAGATCCGTACAAATCACTTTCAATCCATGCAGTATCAACTCCACTGCTTTCGATGAAAGCACCAATGCACCTCAACACCATCATTGTTATATGCAGTTCACCTGATCGAAGTATATCAATCAATCAATTTTATTGTCTTGGCCATTGACCATAACAAGTTCAATACAAAACTAAACATTAAATAGCGTAACAAGAAAAAAAGACATAAATGATAATATAAAATAATCTGTAAGTGTAAACTGTCAACAATGATTGACTCTGACAGTAAGGACATTTAAAATTTGCCTTGCCCCTCCCAGGGCTTGAGCTGGCGATACTTGACCTCTACTGCTGATAGCATGAATTAAACAAGGAAAACAATAAAACAATTAAGGAATTTACACACATAATATGTTACATGTTACATGTTAATAGCCCAATGCCTCTGAGTACTTAAAGTATACGCCAGATTAGCTGCCTTAAAAATCCTTTCACAGTTTGAGTTCACTAATACATAAGCCAAATTTAGGGGCTGACCCCAATAGATTTTCTCTGGAGACAGCGGGATTAAAAATTTCTGCCTGGCATCTGACGTGAGAGGACAGTCAAATATATAGTGAGTCAGGTCTTCACGTTTCTGTTGATCACATGGACAAAAATGCAAGCCATAGGAGATATGATTATATCTACCTTCTGTCAAAGAGAAGGGCATTAACTGAAATTGCAACAAAGTAAGAGATTTATGTAACTTATAATTGGTGACCACCATAAGATATTTTTCAAATTGATGTTGAGTCTTAAGCAAATGCATTAGAGGGGCAATCATACTCTGGGCCAGGACCTCCAGATCCCTTTGCACATTAATATCAATAAGGCGGTTTTTAATAATTGCTTTGATTTTCTCTCTGGGGAAATAATTCAAAAAAGTTGTTGAAAGACCCATCTGTTCTGCTAAAGAGTCTAATTTTTGTTGGTCAAAGTATAATATGGTCAAGGTCCCTTCGACTCATTTGCAGTTTTTTTGCTGGGACATACAGACCCATATTTAAGGTAATGATGGTATTCCTGTCAGGACCTAATACAGTATAATTAATACTCTGCGCCTGTAGTAAAACTGTTAACAGTGTTGACCATGATGTTGATGGTCCAGGTATCTGTGGTGCTGCATATACCCTAGTCTGAGGAAGGGTACTGTGTATACGGGAATTATATGCAGACCATGTAGGGATGTTTCCAGCTGTATGTAATTGACTACTGTCTCCTTGACCATCGTTGTCAGAAATAAGTTCTGTACCAGTTTCCTTGGTACTCGCCATTGTCTTTGCTATAAACCAAATGTTCATATCATTATTTTGATCAATAGCGGCTGTGGATGGGATAAAATCTGGATAATCTGGACACTTGGGCACTGATTTTGCTGGCATGGTGCAGTCTTTTATTAATGTAACAATGTCTGGGAAATCTACTCGTGCACAATGGTTGGATGATTTTATCAGGTGTAAGGCTGGTGGACTGTCATCTGGATGTTTTCATTGATAAATTGCAAGTGCAGTTGCGTGTATAGTGCAGATTATCTGTAGTCACACGCTTTACCCACCTATCACCGTATGTCATAGCTATAGCAGTTTGTGAAATGCTCATAGCTGCCCTGTTCACACTTACTTCTTTTCTTTCTAAAGACATATTTTCCACCTTACCAGAAACAAGCCATCTAAAGAATGAATACACCTCTAATGGAACATGCTCCTTAGGGACGGGCAAACAGAACGCGTTTCAGATGTTCGGATGTTCGGTCGTTTGGTTCAAAACCCAAGTTCGGGTTCGATGGTTCAGTTCAACTGAGTTCGGTTTGGCGGAACTTGGTCGAACATTAAAAAATAGCGAAACCGAAACCTAAATTAAATCAAAACCGAAACCCAATTTTTGGTCCTGGAAAGACGTTTTT
>QEPC01008874.1:5404638-5417280 GCA_003113815.1 Sphenodon punctatus
CCATGCACACACTCCCCCCACTCACAGGGGAACCCTGGCATGAACCCCACCCCCCTTCCACCATGCCTGTAACCCTCATCTCACAGACAGAAAGGACACAAACCCCAATTTACCTCAGATTCCATCCCTCCCTTTGCCAATACCCCACCACTTAGGGGTCTTGGCAAATCCATACACCCCCATCCTCACCATGCCAGTACCCCTCCCTCTCACCAAGGGGCCATAGTACTTCTTCCCACCCAACCCCACCTTCTAAAATCCCTTCCACCAGCCAACTCCCCATAGTCCTACCCACATCCCTTTTAAAATACCACTTCAGCGCCACTTAAAATAAACCCCATCTCCCTGAGGGAAAAGGGCTACAAACATGAGCTGCAGACAGGTATAAGGGCCCCTATGGCCACTTAACAGTAAGGGTTGGCATTACGGATTCAGATTAATCCATTACTGTTCATAATGGATAGTTATGGATTAATCTGTAACCAACTACAACAGTGGCAATACACATGTTGCAGATCTATTTTAAAATTTATAAAATAAATAAATAAATAAATAAATAAATAATAATAATAATAATAATAATAATAATAATAATTTAATAACAACATTAAAATCATTCCACATGCACAAATGGCTACCTGACCATTCTGCTCATGCATGCCCTTTTCCAAAATGGTGATGCTGCCGCCGCCATTTTAGAAAAGAGTGCACATGCGCAGAACAGTCCAACGTCCATTTTGCGCACGTATTGTGCATTGACTTTTTTTAATTAGTCTTTTTATTGATTTAAATACAAATCCATAATCTGAATCCATAATTAAAATCAGAGATTATAGATCCAGATCCACAACGGATCCAAATCCACAATTTCCTCAGGACAACCACCCCTCCTTAACAGCCACTTAATAGTCAATGCCTTTGGCAGGAGGCTTCCTTATGGAAGCTGGGAGACAAGCAGCCCAGGTATAGGCCTTTTTAAATGAGACATGCCCACACAGGTCCAACCTTCCCCCACTCACTCGAGTGCCCAGCCGAAGGTGGTGTGAGTGGGTGGGCATGTGCTTCGGTGGCCCATACACCACAGCAATTCATGCCCACGCACAGAGCATCGGGGGAAATTCCGGGATTCTCCATGCATACACAGGAGTGAGTGGTGCATGAGTAGGGGGCCACATCCAGTGGAAAACCATCCTTGCCCATTTAAATCCCCCCTCACCGGATGTGCATCAGAACTCCATGTGACACATACAGATCTGCCCCACCCCCCGCCATGCCCATTGGCGATAGATGGTGATGTGACATCTGTTCACAGCAGCACCACCCTCACCCCGTTTGAGCATTTAGACTCAAAACAGATGGGGAAACCAAGTGACTAAAGACAGAGCACCAAACTTCAGTTTTAGGAACTGACTAACTTACAAATAAATCTTGCAAAATCTAAATGTATAAGGTCCATCCTCCATTAAAGTTAATTGGAGCCTTTTTTTTTGTAGATTTTAATGGGAGTAGGAGTGGTTACTAAATAAGAATGACCCTTGTTAAAATTATATTACAGTATCCCAGTGTTAAAATATTGCAGTTACATTTCTGGTGAGATGTTTTGAGCTAGAAGTGTAAATACTATACATACTATAGTACTAGGAAAGGAGTGGGGAGGCTCCAGCCTGTAGCCAAATCCTGTTTTTTATTTGACCCCTTTCTGATTCCCGGATCTGGCCCATGGACACAGGGTCTCAAGCACGGAAAGAGTGAGCTCAGGGGAAGGGAGAGGAGGTGAAGACATGTACTCAATGATAGGGGACAGATCCATAGGATAGATCCATGATCCGTACCTCCTCTTTCTCCCATCCTAAGCACACCCCTTTAGCACCCTTGTCTCCAACTCCTGTGTGACTCACAGAGCTTATACTAATTTTCAGAGAGGCTCACAGGAGGGAAAAGATTCCTCACCCCTGTACGAGAATCATTCGCTGAACATTTACTACAAAAGTTTTGGTTTTTGACAGAATTTATGTGGAATACAATGCCATTCTTTTAGTAATTAATGTCTGCTATGAATCTTGCATGCTCAGGAAAGTTCTGTGAATTTCATGCCAGGCTGATTTTAGAGGGAGAGCTTTGGTCTACTATTTATGTATAATATAAATTGCTGTCATTCGCATCGTAACCAAGCCAAGTACGTGCACTTGAGACCTCGCATCTTCATGAATGTTAGACCCCTTGTCTCTCCCTCTGTTCCCCTTCCTAAGTCTCTCCCCCAGCTCCTGTCTCTCAGATTGTAAGCCCTAGGGGCAGGGACCGTGTCTATTTTATTACTTTGTAAAGTGCCAGGTACACTGCTGGCGCTATATAAATGTTTGTTAATAATAATTGGCCACGTCGCCTGCCCGTCTCCCAGGAGGGTGGGCAGCGAGGGAGCATGGGGGGACGTAACCATTGTTACTTCACTGGTCAATAGGAAAGTGACTGACGCTAAAGGTGAATGGCAGAGATCTTTAGAGCAGAAATTTGGGTTCCTACCCTTAACGCACATGTCTCATTCATTTCAGTGAGGCTTGCATTGGGGATGGGGGGATTTTTGAGACCATAATCCACTCCCTGACATACATACACATTCTTCTGAGTATCTGAAACAATTTCACACAGCCAGTTACACCAGTGGTTCCCCAAATTCTTTGCCTATATGATCCCATTTTGAGATTTAAATATAATCCAATGATCCCAGACAGCAAGAAAGACATGCAAAGTATATCTGATAGCAATCAGGATCAAACACGCAATTTAAGAACCTCTGAATTACACTATTGTCCTTGTCCTCACATTCAAGACTCTTCATGACCTTACCCCTCCCGATCATTCTGCTCTCATTTGCCCACCCTAGAACTTTGCCCTTCCTCTGCCACCACGCTCACCCACCCAACATTCACCTGCTTCCTAATTCTTTATCCCTTCCCCCATGTCTCCCCATACATCTGGAACTACTTCCCTAAATGCAAAGATTCTTCTCCCTCCTATCAGGATCCAGCTTCAAACCAGCAGCCCTGGTGGCTCAGAGTTGCCAGCTACTAGCCTTAGCACTCTGGCTTGGGAGCCTCTCAGCCTTGCTTTTGCAGTCTCAGGGTGTTTTCAGATGTGATGGGGCCAGTTGGCCCCGTCACAAAATCAATGTATTCATCCCCCACCGGGACGACCCCGTCACGCCCTAACAGACGTGCCGGGGTATCCCGGCGGGGAATCGGGGAGGGGGTGGGGCCTTGCAGCACAACGTGCGGCCACACGGCCCCGCCCCCTCCATGCTCCCCGCTGCCCACCCTCTGGGGAGACAGGCAGCTGCCGCAGCCAATGCGGCCACAACGCTCGCCCGATTTGGCCACGGGCCAGAATCTCTGGCCGCTGTCCAGAAGTGACAGTGGGGTTCACCCCGGCGGGGAATCGCCTTCACCACGCAGCGGCCTCCGGCCCCGCCACTTCGTCCGCTCACATGGCGAATGTGATTCCCTGCCATGGTAACATCTGGGGGGGAACATCCGTTCCCCCCAACAGACGTGCCGTGATGACAGCCACCACAGGGAATTGACTGTGGTTGACTGTGATCTCGTAACATCTGAAAACACCCTCTGTGGCTCTTTGTTGCCTGTTGGGATCATACCCCACCTGTCCCTGATTGGTCCATGATGGGATTATACTCTCCTCTATCTGTTCCTTGTCCTAGCTCTGTTCTTGTCCCTACTTCTGCTTTAGCTCTTGTCTCTATTCTCAGTCCTTGTTCCTAGCCCTTGCTGTGCTCTCAGCTCTTGTTCCCAGCCTCACTTCTAAACCCTTTGCTCCCAGCCTTACCTTTTCTTTTCCTTCTCTGGCCCTGATCCTGACACTGTGCCCCAGCTCCATCATCTGTCCACATCTTAGGATGTTTTTACCCAAGACAGGTGGGGGGGGGGGGTCTGTGGTCATTGCATGGGCACTGTGCATGGACTTTCCCAGAGTGCCCCATGCATGGACAGGGTGGGCAGTCACAGAAGCACGCACCCCCATGCAGAATCATGGATGCATATAACACAACCATAGATCCCAAGAACTTTAGGGTGCTCATTATTATGCTCCAGGCACTCGTGGCCGCTAATGAACAGAACCTGCAAGTGATCAAACAGATCCAAGTAATCTACTGCTCTTGGATCAAGATTTCTAGGCACAGGCAGGCACTCGTTCGATCTGTGGCTGTGGTAGCAGGGCACAGCACAACGTGTAGGTGGCTCCTTCTACTTTGGCACTGAAGACATGCCTTGCTCCAGCAGCAACAGAACATGCTGAGGAGGATCAAAGCCCTGCAATGGGAAATGATGCAGTAACTACCTTTCAGGAGACATAGCTTCCCTCACCAATGCCCTGCACAGGACTATACCCACTGAGAGGCTTGTCTGGATGAAGGAGAAAAGCAGACTGGTGGGAGAACGTGCTGTCCTCTTGGGGAGATTGTCCCACACCCCAGAAGAAGATGAGCACACATGTTTGGGATTTAATGTCCGCACTCTTTATTCAAATTCATTCAAACCAAATTCAGTTCATCTGGGGATGGGCCATGCCCAATCCCAGGTCCAGTAGTGCACTATAATCAACGTAGTTCAGGTGGCCTGACATATGCTCAGGTACTGCCCTCACTTAGTGGTCTATACTTTAGGTTACTCTAGCTCCCCCCCCTTCCCCCAGCCACTTGGCTGGGTTGGGCAGGCGCATTGGATTACCGGTAATGCCAGGTGGCCAACGGCAGTTCTGTGTGGCCTGATATGCCCCCGTGAACTGCTGTCACTCTGTGCTCTATAAACTAGTTCACTCTCCCCACATCCTACCCAGCCATGTTCAGAATGTGGGTCGTATGACCAGTGACCCTGAAGAGGCGAAGAGGCCATCGCCCACCCGGGACCATGCATGTCCTCGAATGCAGAACTCGGACAGCCTCCCCTGGGTCAATGTCTAGAACCTGGCCATGCTTACACTTGATTCAGCCATTAAGCACCCATCTCGTAGGGAGATGTCTTCACTAAATGCTTAACCATTCAAATTCCCATTCTAAGTTAACTGGACCCCTGCAAGAGTGCAATAAATATAATAGCCTGCACTCCACTCATACTGAATGTCCCTTCGAATTAAACTTTTATCTGTCAACACACTGTGAAGAAGGCAAAAAAAACTGCTGGTCACCGAAGGCCAAATAAGGCCAGCAGAAAAATTTCTTCCTGGTTCCTTAATCTAGGCAGTCGGTTATACCCACAGTGCTAACATAGGGTGGGTGCTTTCTTCCATTTGGCGCCATCCACGATTGCCGGCTGTGCTGAGCGGATGTACAAGATGGCACCTGCAGGTCCCACAACACAAGACCTGCTTGCCCCTAGCAACCCTGGAAGGCGGCCCCGGTGTAGGGTGCTTACCAGCATCCTGGCCGCAGCATGCTCACTCCTCCCTTTAAAAGGGGGCAAGACAAAGCCCTCGGCCCGTCCCAGCACCACTTGCAGAGAACGCAGAACGAAGGGGATTCTAAGTGGATCTCCAACTTCAGAATGCCCTGTCACGTCATCATCCAAATAGCCAAGATCCTTAGGGATAAGCTGGAGAAACAGAGCAGGGTGATGCAGTTGCCCATCCCAGTGGAGAAGCATGTGGCCATCGCCATATGGAAGCTCATCACTCTAGACTCCTGCCACTCTGTTGCCTAGCAATTCAGCGTTGGAACCTGAACGATGGCTGGCCACCATTCTCATCAAGGTCTTCATGGCAATAGTGGAGGTGCTGCTGAACTGGGTTGGCTGACCTCATAGAGGTAATGGAGGACTTTCAGTGGGAGAGCTTTCCAAGCTGCACGGGGGTGACCAATGGGAGCCATATCTCCATCATCTGCCCACCCCACAGCAAGGATGACTATTTGAGCTGAAAAGGGTTTTTCTCCGTGGTTCTCCAGGCTGCAGTGGACCACTGTGTGCAGTTTGTGGATGTGCTGGCTGGGTGGTCAGGAAGAACCATGATGCCTGCATCTTCCACCAGTTCCCCTTCTTCAGACACATGTACACTGGGGACATTGGATCCACCACTGAAACCTGCATCAAGGGGGTGCTCATGTGGCCTTTTGTTCTGGAGGACCTTGCCAACCCCCCAGTTGATGCCGGCAGTATAATCAAACAGGCTACTGGATTTGTTAGTACATTCCCATGGCTAAAAGTCACGGTCTCTTTCTGCTACGAGAGGAGGCAAACACTCAATCTGTAAATGAGCATATTTAAAGTGAAATTACATCATTTCCCTATGGTGTTAACTAGTCATAATGTTTCTCAAAAGAGATTTCTTTCAGATCTTCTAGGGATAAGGGCCAAGGCGTCAAGTTGTTTATTTACCTTAGTACCTCCTCGGGTGGCTCGTTTACTTCAGTAGCCGCTGAAAATGCATCTTACTCTTCCTGCATGCCTAGGAGGCTCTAATATAATGTAGACCCACAGCATGTGTCTCAGTTTAAATAGTAATTACCTCTCACGTGTTCTAAAGTATGTGATAGATTAATTGCTAAAGCATATTGCGTGAAGGGCAGTATTCCTTTCCTTTCCTTAATCACGAAAAGGGTGTCCTTTTATTTTTTACTTTAGGGTTGCTATTACCATCCCAATGCATCTCAGATATCACTGAATACAGATATTAAAGCTGCTATTATCATCCCAGTGCATCTAATACATCATTAAGACCTCGTGGCTGTATAGTGTCTAGAATAATAATCCAGTAGACTTCTCTTTCAGCCAATATATGTGGGTTAACAGGCAGTTTAACTTTTTCTATCCCCCAGAAAGAGAAATCATTCTGATTTTTATGCATTTGATTATAGTGGTCTTGGTCTACAAATGGGGCTATAGCTGAACGATTTTTTAATTTGCTCCTATGCTCTATAATTCGTGTTTTAAGATTCCTAGCAGTTTTTCCTATATATAATTTGCCACACGGGCATTCTATAGCATAAATCACCCCCTGGATGCTACAATTAATAAATTCTTTAATGATATGTGTTTTATTTGATAGTCCTGAAAAATTCTTAATTTTCTTGCTTTGAGGGCAGTTGATGCACTGCTCACATGGAAAATTACCAGTGATGGTGACTTTATCCATGGTTCTTTGTTGTCCCTGATAACTAGTCTTTATCAAGTAATTTCCTATGTTCTTTCCTCTTTTATATGCAAAGAGAGGTGGTGTATCACATCCATCGATATGATTAATAATATTCCAATGTTTTCTAATAATTTCTTTTAATTTATTGGAGAAAGTATTAAATGTGGTCACACATACTATCTGTTCCAAATCCTTCCTGGTTTTATGAATCATTTGAAGGTTGGATTCCCTATCAACTGCTTCTATTTTTCTAAGGTTCTTTTGGATAATGTATGGGGGGTAGTCTCTAGCTAAAAATCTATGGCTCATAGAGTTAGCCTCTCTGCGAAAGTCAGTTTCCCGACTGCAGTTTCGTTTAATTCTATGAAACTGGCTATAAGGTAGATTGCTAACTAAATGTCTGGGATGATGGTTAGAATATAAAAGATACAAATTTTGATTAGTGGGTTTGATGTATGTGTATGTAATAATAGATTCTTCTTGCCATTCTACCCATAGATCTAAAAAATTAATCCTCTTAGGATGAAAACAGACATGACGCTAACCACCCTTTAACCACCCTTGGTGGTCATTTATGCATGTTTCAGGGCTGCATAGGGCACCAATACAGCCCTGCAACATACATAAATAACCACCAAGGGTGGTTAAGGGGTGGTTAGCGTCATGTCTGTTTTCACCCACCGTATCATAATTCATGGTAAATTTAATGGATTCGTGCAAACAATTGATCCATAGTTTAAATTATTTCAGGGTTTGTTCAGATCCTTGCCAAATAATGAATATATCATCTATATACCTTCTCCAAAGGTATATAGAATCATAAAAGGGATTAGAATCTTGGTCGTAAATAAATTTATGTTCCCAGTCATTCATAAATAGTATAGCTAATTCAGCAGAGATACTGCTCCCTTTGATCTGAAGGAAATAATCACAGTAGAATGAAAAATAATTATCTGACAGGACGAGTTCACTAAGTGTAAGTAAAAATGTAATGGGGGGGAGATGAAATTTCCCTAAGTTCAAAATATTTTCTAAGGGTGGCCAAAGCTTCTATATGAGGAATATTGGTATATAGAGCTTTAATGTCCAGGGTGACTAATATGGGTTTGATATCTGTAAAGTCTATATCTTGTAAGATATTGATGAAATGCGTGGTGTCCTTGATATTTGAAGGGACTCTTTCTATAAAAGATTTTATGAAATAGACTAAATATTTAGTACGAGGTTCTAACAGAGATCCTATTCCAGATACAATAGGTCTTAATTCTAGGGGAGAAAACCCTTTGTGAATTTTAGGTAGGCCGTAAAAGATTGGAGGACGTGGAAATTCGTTAAAAAAAATCTTAAATTCTTTGTCTGTAATAAAATTATTTTTTAGTCCTTCCATCAAAATCCTTTGAATTTTCAATTGCAGTGACTTTGTGGGGTCACCTTTAAGAGGTAGGTAGTCTGTACGAACTGCTAATAGGGATAAACATACTTCTTTATATTTTTCCATATCCATGATAACTGTCCCACCCCCTTATCCGCCCTTTTTATAACTAGAGAGTTGTCTTTTTTGAGACTTTGAAGAGCAGACCATTCTGATTTAGATAAATTTTAAAAAACCTTTTTAGGAAGATCATCCTATAGTTTTCAATCTCTTGGAAGATTTTCTGTTCAAAGATGGGGATGGCATTATCTATATTAATTTTAGGAAGGAAAGTAGATTTAACATAACAGGGACCTGTATCTGGAATATATGTGCTACCTTGGAAAAAAACTTTTGAATCAAATTTTTCAGAAAAGTTCATTAATTTCTTTACTGATGTTATATCTGTTGCAAAAATTGGTAGGAACAAAAGTTAGTTCTTTTGAAAATATACTTTCTTCATCTTTGCTAAGAATTCGGTGTGATAAATTATATACTTTTATTTTTTCATTCTCCAAGGGTTTTTAGCCACGGGAATGTACTAACAAATCCAGTAGCCCCTGTTTGATAATAATGCTGGCATCAACCGGTGAGTAAATTATTTACTAGGGCTTCCTAGACTCTAGAGATCTTCAGTTAAATCTAGCGACTCATGCATATTTTGATGCCACGGACGCATTTCTGTATCTCCTCCCTGTAGCTTTGATAAAGCCTACTTGAGTCTTGAAGTGGGGGACGAGCTGACAGGATACTGAATGAAAGCACTGCGATATTAACAGCTTTTCACCTCGAGACTGATACGGTTGGTTTCAACCTATTTTAACCCTAACTATTCCTTCTAGGAAGAGATCCCATCATTTAGGGAACTGCCATCTAATGAATAGGGAGTATAGCACTAGCCTACTGATATTTGTAAGACCAGACATACTCTAATACTCATATCATTAAAATATTTACCTATGTTATTTAATAAGGAGGTATCTTATAGAAATTATTAACCCCTTAATTAGGTAATTCTATTTTACTATGTAGAACCTTGGTATGTCAGCCTAATAGTTTTGAGTGAGCAAATATTTACATTTATTTTGAGTAATAAGGGTAACCTTTGATTTGTGGCTGTGTTATCTAACCTCTGCACTATAACTTTAATTTATACATTTGTTACTGTAATGTTGCAATTTGCTATTGATAATGTCATCTTTTATTATTTCAATTTGTCATTTGCTGTAATTAGCTCAGTGTAAGAACGGAGATACTTACTCCCAGAGTACCTTATGTCTTGTCCATATTACATATGATATACTTTGTCGTATCTATAGATATGTTTACTCTACAAACTTGTAACAAGTAAAAGAGCCTACTATAACCCCTGAAGAAGCCAGATGCACTGGCAAAAAGTTGGGAATACTTCTCTGACTGATCTATTTGAAAGTGATTGGACTTTATTTATGCTGTTAATATTAAACTTGTGGACATTATATTTTTATAGTAGCAGATTTGATTGTGTTTATTTTGTGGCTATCAAGTTGAGCCATGGCCACAGCAATGGAAAGCCTCTGAAAAAGTGTCATCGGGCATGTACTGCCAACCAGGATTTTGCTTCCTGAGATTTATCACTCCTCCCCCCAGCTTACTCAGGCTGGTCTCCTAAATTGGGGAGGGAGGAGGAAGCCACTCTGTCCCCTGTCCAGTTTTTTTACCTTGTCTGGCTGGGGCTAGTAGCTGTCTCGATGGGGAAAGCTGGCCCAAACATGAATCTTCAGGAATGGGGAGGAGAGCAGGATGGAGGGGGCAGATCTTCAGCATTCTATTGTCTAGCAGGAATCAGTATCCAATAGAATGCTGAAAAGCTGTGCTGAGCCCACCTCTTCCTTTCAGCACTCTCACACCTCCCAACTTTCCAGGTACAGCAAAAAGGGGAAAGCACAGGAGGAAATGAAGAAAATAGTAGGGATGAAACTTGATTCTTGGTTTCTTTCCAGATGGGAGGGGGGAGGTGAAGGGAAGAGGTGGGCTCAGCACAGCTTTTCAGCATTCTATTCTATTGGCTGCTGACTCCTGCTAACCAATAGAATGCTGAAAATCTGCCCCCTCTATCTTGCTCTTCCCCCTCCCATTCCTGAAAATTCATGTTTAGGCCAGCTTTCCCCACCAAGACATCTGCCAGCCCCAGACAAAGTAAGAAAGCTGGGCAGCAAACAGAGTGACTTCCTCCTCCTTCCTCCCTCCCCCCTCATCAGCACTAGTTTGTTTCTTGAGATTTCTTATGTTTCTTGGCAAGAATCCAGCTGATTCTCATCTCATTCTCATTTGCCAGAAGGAGACGAGAATTGTGATTCCCATCAACAAACACAAGAAACTGAGAATTGAGTTTCAACCCTACAGTTTCTCTTCATTTCCGCCTGCACCTTCCCCTTTTTGTTGCAGCTGCTTTTTGTGTCTGTTGCCACCCGTTCTCCATCTTCTTGCTCGCTTTCTTGATCACGCTGTTGGGCCACTCAAACTGCTGCCAAAGGCGGGCCCAGTGTCTCTCCTTCTGCTGGTAGTTCAGGTGGGCCTTGTCAGCCATGGCTTTGCATTCTGAAGTGTTCTGCCACACAAGCTGCCTCTCCTCCCAGGCCATGCCTCAAATCTCATCCGAGAGCTTGTCCACTCACTGCACATTCTCCTTGAGCAGCTCCCTTGAAAATCCTCCCTGCACTGCTGGTTGTGAGGTCCTGGTTGCACTGGGCACTTGTGAC
This sequence comes from Sphenodon punctatus, assembly GCA_003113815.1. Lineage (NCBI taxonomy): Eukaryota > Metazoa > Chordata > Lepidosauria > Sphenodontia > Sphenodontidae > Sphenodon > Sphenodon punctatus. The sequence continues at coordinate 5,415,928 of QEPC01008874.1, forward strand.
TGGGGGTTCTGTCCATGCCTGTTGTGGTGGAAGACCTGCAGCAAGGCAGGGGGCTAACATACAGAAATCAATCACTGCTGTTTACGCCCTCGCTCCTTCCCTCTACACCTGTCATTTTGCCTTCTCCCACCCAATCTGCCATCCCACCATGGTTCCTCCCTTCCCCACCAGTCCATGGTCCCACCATGGTGCCTTCCACTTCCCATGTATACCAATCACCTCTGGTTCTGGGGCGTATTGTGCTGTTCCCCAGCACTTTCCTGGCCACCTGTGTATACAGTAAAGGGGGGGGAAGGACACAGTTAGATAACGATAAATGAAAGCTTTTATCATGGGGCTGTGCAACCCACCCCCATTCCCCTGCAGTGCATTAACTTCTCCTCCACCTCCTTGATAAAGGTGGCCTCTGGGACCTTCGTACACTCTTTCAGTACCTCCTCTGGCTCCTCAAAGAAAGGCTGGCTCTCCATCTTGAGGGGGTAGAGCTGAAGAATCACACTGTCGGTGTCCTTGGTAATGGGCCCTGGCAGGTAGGGGTGTGCATGTCATTTTTGTTATTACAATAACAATAACGAAAATTGTCATTTTCGTTTTTGTTATTGTAATAATGAAAACGACAACCAAGAATAACGACGATAACAAAAGCAACAACCGAAAATACCAAAATAACAACCAAGAATACTAATTACAGTAATAATATCGATACCGATACCGATACCAATATCGATATCAAAAACGATACCAAAAATGATACAAAAAACAATACCAAAAATGATAACAAAAATGATAACAAGAATCGACAATGTCATTATCATTGTTGTTATTATTGGTGCTGTGGCAGTTGGGTTTTGGAGGGAAAATGTAGAGAAGAGAGAAGCGAGCAGACATCTTGGAGTCTTAACAGGGTTGAACTCTTGAACTCTGCCTGTGTTGGGAGGGACGAACAGCTCAGCAGTATCTGATGGATGTATTCCTGGCAGTGGCCAATGAGCAGCACAAACAGGCCCCAGCAGTCTCATGGGACTCTGTGATTGCTCAGTGCCTGCTGCCTTCCACAACCAATCAGAGAGACTCTGGGAGAGGGCACCACAACCCTTTATAATGGGAGGGCCAGGTTTTTTCTCTCCGTTGTGTGAGAGCTCTGCTTGTCAGGTTGCGTTTACAGAACTGTGGTGCTTGCACATAAAAAAATCCTCCCTAGCCCTCATTGTATTATTTATTTATTTATTTACTTGTTTATTTATTAGGTATTCCCACCAATACCTTTCCTTCCTCATACCCTACATTTTACCTTCTCCCTTTCCCTGCCCTTCTCCCCCCTGTACATTATATAGAGATAGGTAGTGTGTGTGT
>QEPC01008874.1:5480512-5491362 GCA_003113815.1 Sphenodon punctatus
CCCTGTGTTCAATCTTCCTTTCTCCCTTGAATCCTTTCCCTCTCCCTCTTATTCCATCCCTGATTCCCTTCCCCTGTTTTAAGTTGTGGGTTTATTTAGAGTAGGAATATTATTAGATTGATTTTCATTTCAATTTTGTACCCCTCCCTGTGTTCTTTGTGTTTCGCCCTGTGTAATATTGGATAGATAGATAGATAGATAGATAGATAGATAGATAGATAGATAGATAGATAGATATACATAGTAGTTAGCTTAATTATAGAGATAGATAGAGATACAGTGTGTTTGTAGGACAAGGCCTTTGTAGTTAATTATTAGGATATTCCATTTAGTTCAATAGGTTTTAGAATGTAGTAGTATTTTACTGTATTAGCAATCTCTGCTATAACATAATATTAAAAGAACAAAGAAATAGAAAACAAGATAAAAGAGTAAAAGTACCTATCAAAATTATAAAAATAGTAAAACATAACGGAGCACATATTCATTTGTTCTGTAAATGGAGAATAAACATATCAAACTATAAATTCAGTACTCTCCTTCTTCAAGAAAATTCATGCACCTTTGTAAATTCAACAGTAATCGAACTAGACCCCTTTAATCTTTTTCTCAGTCAACATAAGGAATATTGCTACTGCTTTGATCAGCTCTAGTTCGGAGGCTGTAGCCAACACTTCCATTTTGGCTTCAATTGTAAGAGAACTATTCTCAAAGAATGGGTTTAGCCATATCTTTCTAAGATTCTCAAATACCGGACAATGGAACATCCTATGAGTTAGGAATTCAAGTTCCTGCGAGCAATTTTTGCACACTCTATTGGTTTGCGATACCTTCACGCCTTCCCCTCACAATAGCTGTTTCATCTAACTCAAATCTAAATAATGTCATCATTCTCCTGGTTCGTGAATCATTAACAAGAGCTAGATATCTTTCCAGAGCAATCATCCTCTTAATCCTAGCATAACTAGGCGCAATTTTATTTTCACTAAGAGCTTTTAAATCCATTCTGTGAGCCACATCCCTAAATTACTTGTTAATTTCTCCTTTAGCAATATTACCTGTTGGTACACCATTGCCCTCTCTAGGGAGCTCCACTTCCACCGCAAGCACCTTACTATATCTCAGCCACTTATACTGCAGAGCTCCCTTATGATCTTTTTGCTCCAAAGAACAGTTGGTAGCTAAAGAGGAAGATCTCCCCTGTACAGTCCTCAGCCAATAGCCCATAGCTCTGCTTTTAAGATGAAAATGTACATAAATGATTCCCGTCTCTGCCCTAGGCATAGCCAAAGGGGTTGATCTCAGTAACCCTAAAATATTTCTCAAAAAATTATTTTGAGGAATCTCTAGCTTTCTTGTATACCCTGGCGCTATAATCCCCCCCCCCCCCCCCCCCCAATACAGCAATTGCTGGAGAGCTTTTAATAAAAAGATGTTAATCATTTGCTCAATAGGGACCAGTGGGGTTGCATAATATAACTTGAGCATACCCCATATTGTTTGAGATACTTTTGCTATTAACTTCTCATTATTCATGCTCCAAGATGTAGTACTTGTAAAAACAACTCCCAGATAGGTATATTGGGATGCTAGGGCTAACTCTTGAGAACCTATTGTCCATCTGTAAGTAACTCGAGAGGTACCAAAGCACAAGACTTTGAATTTGTTGATGTTAACCTTCAGAAAATTCTTTGTACAATAACTGTTCAAAGTATCCAGACATTGTTGCAATCCTTTTTTGGTTTGGGAGAATAATACAATATCGTCTGCATACAAGAGGACTGAAAGTGCTCTGCCCCTAATTCACGGCGCAGTGGGATTCGCTGAAGAGACTATATCAACTCAATAGTTAATAAACAAATTGAACAAAAATGGGGCGAGAAGGCAACCTTGTCTTACACCCCGCTTTTGCGGAAAAGATCTTGACATCCTCCCACTAGAGTCCATTCGGACCACTATCTTCATTTTTTCACACAACTTGATTATTAAGTCTAGCGGGGCATTAGGAATTCCCATTTTTGCTAACTTACACCAAAATAGTTCTCTGTGCATCATATCGAACGCCTTCGCCAAAAAGGCTACATATAATTTCCCACCTCTTACAGACACATATTTGTCCACAATAAGCATTAGGACAAAACAATTATCTGTAGTTGATCTATCTCTGTGAAAACCCGCCTGCTCATCTTTAAGTATATGATGCTGGGCTACCCAATGTTCAAGTTTTGTAAGAAGAATTCGGGCATATGGCTTACTAACTATGGGGAGCAGACTAATCGGTCTGTAACACGCTGGATCTCTTACATCCCCTTTTTTAAATATTGGAATTAATATTGCCAGCTTTCAGGGATGATATGAGTTAAATTTCTTAGCGAAAAAAGCTTGGCAAGTAAAGGGGCCCACCAAGTAACAAAATTCTTAAATACCTCAGGGGGATCCCATCTGCACCAGGCGCCTTTCCCAGATTAAGTTTGGTAATTGCCTCAACTACAGCTTCTTCCAACACAGTATTAATGGTAGAGGTTTCCTGCTCTCTAGAATAGTTAATAGCAGTTAGATTTAGTGTAGAGATAGATATATATAAAAAAAGAAAAAGCCACTCCAGGCCCAGGACCCACCGTCAGGGTTCTGGGGCCTACATTACTGGCAGGGAGGGCTGTGGCCAATATGTATCTAGAAGCTGCCACTCTAGCCCCAGGACCCACCATCATGGGTCTGGGGCCATCATTCCTCGCATGGAGGTGATGTCTTTCCACCACATCAAGAAACAGCTACTCCAGCCCCAGGACCCATCGTCAGGGTTTTGGGGCCAAGTAACTGGCAGGGAGGGCTGTGGTCAATACCTAGAAGCTGACACTCTAGTAGCCCCAGGACCCACCATCATGGGTCTGGGGCCATCATTCCTCGCACAAAAACGATGTCATTCCACTGCATGAAGAAACAGCCACTCCAGCCCCAGGACCCGCTGCCAGGATTCTGGGGACAAGTTACTGGCAGGGAGAGCTGTGGTCAATACCTAGAAGCTGCCACTCTAGCCCCAGGACCCACCATCATGGGTCTGGGGCCATCATTCGTCGCACAGAGAGCCTTTTTACAAACGCTCGAACCGAACAGAACAGAACGGCCGAACCTGGATGCGGCGAATGAATCAAACGGCCGAACCGAACAGTCAAACCGAACCAGACCAAACCAAACGGCCAAACCCGAACTGCAATCTGTTCACCCATCCCTATAACACACATCACAGCTGTACCAAAGCAGTCCTGACAAAAACCCTCAGTAAGGATTCTTCCCTCTTGCCCCAACCACATGTTCCTCCCACAGTAGAATCCAGTTAGGTAATGAATAAGGACCTCATGACTTCACCCAATATGAATGTGTTTGGCTCCAGGGAAGCCAAGGTTTGTTCATGTTCCATCTTTTGCTAATTTTAAAACAAAGTAAAATATGAGATGCTGTTGACTGATGATCCCTAAATCATACAGGATGCGAGAGGATAGGTATGCAATGCATGTTTCCCCATTTTTTCCTGAAGTCCCAATAAGGACTTTTGTCCTGCAAATTAAATCAATTAAAGGTGGCACAATTCTACTAGCCCATTAGCCACTTTCCCCAGTTCCATGAATAAGGGCATTGTTAGATGGACACTTATCCCGGGAGAGCAGTGTTAATTCCGGGATGGGATGTCCATCTACTGGAACTCAAATGGGGAGGGATATAGGCATTTAGTCTTCTCTGCTCTTAAAACTGGATTGGGTACATTGTAAGAACATAAGAAGTGCCATACTGGGTCGGATCAATGGTCCATTGAGCTCAGCCGTATCCTGTCTCCAACAGTGGAGAATCTCGGTTACTTGGGAAAAGTACCCAACAGGTCACAATGGGGCGACTCGTTCCCTGTTGTTCACTCTCAGCTCGCGACAGTAAGAGATCTTGTCTCCCATACCTACTTGGTTAATAGCCATTAATGTACCTACCCTACAAGAACATATCTCCCCACCCCATAACAACTCCCATGCTATTATTCTTTATACAGGTGAAATAGTAGTCCTTATGGGAAGTGAAAGGGGTTTGATTAAGGAGAAGCCATCATCCTTAATACACCTCAGTGATTAACCAGAGATTGTGCTTATTCTAGGGTTTATTAACTCTGTAGGAGTATATTCAAGCAATAAGAGTATTAGGAACAAATTATACTTAAAAGTAAAATCTCTGTGAACACATTAACTTCTCCCTCAGTGCTCACTCAGTCGGAGGGCATTTGGTTTATACCAAGATGCTACTGGCACTGTTCGTTCCAGTGCAATATTGGTTGTACAGTTTCACATATCTAGGTTTGTCCTATAACTCAGGGAGTGAGTCACTGCAATACATTGATGCACAGAGCAAGAGAGCCCTTGCATTAGGGTTCCTGTTTGACAAAGCACTTACGCTCTGGGGTCTAGAAAGTTACTTTTAAATGAAAGCGCAGTTGGAGTTTATCAAGAATAGGGTTGTCACCTCTCCCGGGGAAGAACATGAGACAATGTTAATTTACATAAATGTGTGTACACTGGTTCATGGCAATTTATGCTAATTTAAAAGAAACAGGTTGAGCTAATAAAAAAAGATAGGAGATAGATACCGGGTAGATAGGGTAGGGGTTGTGTGCAAGGACAGGGACTGGGTGCAGATGCATGAGACTACAAGTCTATTTGGGCAGCCCCATAACCCATACACAAAGGAGTTGTCAGTCAAGGAGACTCAGTCTGCTCTTCCCAGCCCTCCCAACTATTCAAGGTGCTAGAGCTCCCGGATCTTTTGCCACTTCTGCTTCTGCCTTCTGCAATCATGCTGCTGCAGTCCTTGCTACTGCCTACTAGGGAGCAGGGAAAACCTTACCACGGGGCAACCCTGGGCCTCACTCTTTCCCAGGTGCCCAAAGTGACCCCTGTTTTCATCAGGGCAAAGTGGCGGGGCCCCATTCCCTTCCAGTAGGGCCCCATGGAAGGTGCTGCCACAGGGAAGGGGTCACCAGGGGCTCTTCATTTTATATTCACCCTGGGCCCCCATAAATTCAAAGGCCAGCTCTGCTAGGCAGCTGTGCTGGCTTCTGCACCTCTTGTGACTGTTTCTTGCCTCCTCTCTCCCTTAATTGAACAGTGATACAGCAACATGTGGCAGCAAAGACGAACAGTGCAATTACTACCACAGGAGCCAGAGACTTGGGTCACTGCCAATTTCAGCTTCAGTTTCTTTCCTGTCCCCTTTCTCACTGTTGTCTGTCATAGGGGACAGCCCTTGGGGCCGGGTACCCCCATATTTGGACTGGCCAAGAGTGCCTGTAACTGACTCAGTTGCTGCTCCCTTGTGGGGCTAGACATCCTCACATTCCAACATTGCTCCAAACACTCTTTATTTACACATATACAGTCCTAGGTGCCTCACACCTTACCCTCCAATTACCCTCTTAGGGTTACAGTATCCCAGCCCTCTCTGGGCTCACAGTGTCTTTACTGCCCCTCTTTGGCTTTGTCTCAGTCCTTTAGTCCCTGTATGGGATCACACAGTGTCCTTGCCCCTCTACGGGCTTATCCTAGTCCTTGGCCCTCTCAAGGGTCTCACAAGGTCCCACTCGCAACACCATCGCTATTCACGGTCCTGCCTGTTCCTTCAGCTGTGGCATGCCTGCCCTCCAGACTCTCCTGGTTTGTGGGTCTGTTCTGCGCTGCCTGGCTTACTCCCGCCTCTGTGGCCACTACCCACACTGGTAGATGCCCAGTGTGAATCCAGCAGTCGGTGTCTCTCCACTTCTCCAGGCCGTCTGCTTCCGGTCCACTCTCCAGGCCCCAATTTCAGCTGGATCTCTGCTCTCCTGTCAGCTGTGGCGCTGGCTTTTAAAGTGCCTGCCACACCATCGCTTGAGCTCTCAAAAGGCCCGCAGTGCTTAAGCAGGGTCAGGCTCCGTCCGCCCTGTTACACCATCAAAGCAGGAATTTCCAGAGTCAGGTCTTGCTAACAGGGTGCAACACCCTCTCTCCCTCCTCCAGCACATGCAAAGGCAGGTAAACTATAAGGTGATAGATGACTAACCCAGAGAATTACTGGTTTAACCCAAAGCCCAGAGAAGATGCTTGAAAACTAGGGCTGAAACGAGCAGCCAATTACTTACTCATGAGGAATTTTGCCATCAGGGAAATGGGATGAGTTTACTGACCATCTTCCGATACCAATGTGTTTTCTAGATTCCCACAAGATACTATCTTGATTTACAAAATTTCTACTTACCATTTACCGCGTGCCACTTGCTGTTCATTTTCTGCTTGTTACATTGCCACAGGTACTGTTTTACTTCCAGGTTTGTTACTTCTGCATTTCTGTGTCAATCACTGTGCAAACAGCCTGCCCTTTAACCTACCCTCAATGCCCTTTAGCCTTCATTCCAGTGCCTCCAATCAGTATTGTTGTTATATGTTGTTCCATTTGCTTTGACCAATCTGCAACTGGATTGCAGATTTGTAAAAGAATCTGTGTACCAGCCAATGAGTGACAAGGACGTACAAGGGGAAATGGAGTGCAGAGAGGAGAAATGCAGTATTGCGTCAATATTACCCCTTGAGATTTTAAATTGATGGCAAAGTGGTAAACAGGATCTTGGCAAGCAAATTATTGGTAAATCAGGAAATGAAATGTTGATTGAGACATTCCTGAGTACCAAGAGGATCTCAGTTTGACCGGGATGGTATTAGGAACTGATATTTTGACAGAATTCCCATTTTTGTGAATTTTCATTTCAGCCCTAAAAACCAAAATATGCTGGAAGATGCTTGGTCAGACCTGGAGTGGTGATAACCTTAATTGTGCACCCAACAACGTTAGGCTTTAAGAAAGTTCTGAAATTGCAAGATTTCTGAAAGCTAATAACTCCACAGTCCAGAAAGGTGCTGTGGAGCTCCAGGTCTCATCCATCTCATAGGGAACTGAGAATGATGGGTTCCAGGTGTGCAGATATGTGCACTACTACTTTAAATTGGTAGCAGAAAGCCAGGCAGAAGGAGAGCTGGGTAGAGGTACAAATTTTTAATTACTGGAAAAAGATTCAGGATCAGATTGTCAACTGGCATAAATGGCCATAACTCCATCATCCTCAGTGGCATGCTATTCCAAACAATACTAGAACCTTGACTTTCAGGTCATGTTGATGTTATTATAATTAACTCAGTGTAACTAGCACCTAGCAATCATAGTGTATGCAAATCAATCAGGGAGGCTGGACAGTATTCACACTATAGATAGAAGGCAGCAGTTGGGATTTTTACAGGTCAACCTTAGGTTTTGCAGGGCCTCTGCTGAGTCAGATGTGCATGGTTCCAGGCCAATTTCCAAACCTCATGGAGGGTAGCGTAGGCCAAGGAATAGTTTCTCAGCTGGGTCACACTAGGGCAACAGTAACTGCAAGTAGGAATGATGGAGAAATCCGCTGGTGACTGTGGCTAAATGATCAAATGGCATGCATTCTCTGGAACTGGGCAAATGGATCTAAAACCAGCACACAAACATAGAGAAACCAAATGAAAATGTCAATGGGTCCATTTCAAAGATTTCCTCCTCTGGCTCCCTGGATAGTCAACTGTAACCAGAAACTGACTAGTGCACTTGTTAGACAAAATGGACCACAAGCAATAAATGGGGAGAGATCTCTGACTTTATTGAATTGTATTCAACAGTCTCTGGAACGCACAACAGTAACCCAATCCTGTTTAATTCCCGGCATCCATGTTTTATTCATTAGGGGTCCTGAGTACATACTCCAAGGGAAAGTGCTACTGTGACAAATTATTTCTGACTTTGGGTGATATAATGAGCAAGCTATTACCTTAAAATGATAGTGCTAGCATGCCCCCCACCCCCAAACCTTCTGCTGTTTCGTCTCCTAATTCCAAAAGAGGCTGCCCAAGCTAGTGCCTACATTCTTGTAAACTGCACACCCAATGCAAATTACACAGTAAACCATGGAGAGGGGCATAATTTGTTTCACAAATAAATAAACAAACAGAATTTTGGTTCCCTCTGTGGCTACTCTACTTATAATGAAAGTCTAAAAACAACAGTAAGGCTTTTGACCATAAAATTATATGGCAAAGAAATAGATTTAGATAAGTGTATGAGCCTTAATTGCATGTTTGTAAACTTACAGACAAGGCTTTTACTCAAATATAGTTTTAGCTGGAATACCAAAGCCCACATTCCCGTTTCCCCCGTCTCCTTCCATTTGAGTCTCAGTGACATGCCATCAGAGAGTGCCAGGTTGGCCAAGATGCATGTTGAATCTCTGCAAAGTCATCATTCTGCAAAAGAATGAGGGATAAAAGACCCATCCAAAGGATGCAGTTTGACTTAAATACCAAGATACCATTGTAGCATTAGGAGAGATTGCATGAAAATTTCCATCAAGGTGTGCTTTTTAAAGAAAATGCTTGGTGAGCTTTAAATTATGAATAACTGATGCTGTACAATAAAGAATTTGATCAATGAGACTTAGGCTGTGTCTGGATGACTATTTATTTATTCATGTATTATTTTAATCTTTACCCCACTCGGGGCAGTTTACAATGTCAAAATATAAAATACCAAGATAAAAAATACAGATAAAAAACAACCAAAAATACAAAACATAATACACCCCCAACCCAACACCACCACCCAACCCCTCTCCACACCAACTCCCCAACCTCCTATTGCTCCACAACACCTCCTCCCCTAACTCCCACTGACAAATACCCTTGCAAATAGCTGCGGGGTGGTGGCTGAGGACGCCCTCCTTGCCGTGGCATATTTGTCAGAAGATACTTTGTTCCTGGGCAGGTTCAGATTCAAGCATGTGCAAACCATGTGACCATGCAGGGCCCTATGTATTGGGGGGCACAGAGTCCCCTCCCCAAGTCCCCATACATACTTGACATGCTGACGTACAAGCAAGAGGAAGCTCCTGGCTTATCTCAGAGGCCACAATAGAACAAAGGGGAGTAGATAACCTCCCAGATATGTGATGATTCATTACTTATAAAGGTATCTTGACCTCTTTGTCTGGGACTACAGACAAAAATACCATGCATCCTGTCTGTTCAAATGATCTAAAAGATCCTAGTCTGAAGCCCTGGGACAAAGTCTCTTATGATTTTCACTTCACATTCATGGGAACTAGCTTGCTGTTAGGCATTCTTCCTACCATAACTCAGCAATAGGAAGTCCAGTTGGATTTGTGCACCTCCTTCTGTATTTATTCAATAATTTAAGACAAGGTCAGGGGTTTGTGCACCACAATGGGTGTCTTCAGATAGACCCAGGGCTGGCCACCCTCCTGCTCTGGGGGTGGCCAGCCCCACATCCACCGCGTTCAGCCCCACCTGCACCAGATTTATAGGGACCCAACAGCTGCCGCAGCCTTCAATCCACACCGTCCAAAGCTCTATGCTGTTACCCAGGGCAACCCCCAGTCAAGAGAAGAGCCAAAGCAGCTGTCTGCTGAGGATACAGACTGCAGCCCCACCTCTGGCCAGTCCCCCAGGTTTGGGAAGCCTGCTCTGTTGGTGGTGCTCCTGGATCTTCTTACTGCCAGAAAAGCTGTCCCAGAGCAGGCACAGCTTAAACCACCTCTTCTCCACCTGCACATCTGTCGGCCCGCATTTACACAGATGAGCCACCCAGGGGTGAGGTGTAGCAGAGGCAGGGCAGTAGGGATGTGCAAACAGGATGGAGTCTGGATGTTGGGACGTTCGGCTGTTCAGACTAAAAACTTCGTTCGGGTTCAGGAGTTTGGACAGGCAGAGTTCGGACCCCCCGAATGTTCTGAAAGTTCGGTCCTGCCTGGAGACTTGGAGCACTCCAGGGACCCCCAGGGGTGTCCATGGTGGCATGGCAGGCCTCATGAGACACAGAAGCAGCAGAGACTGGGAAGGCTTGGTGCTTGGCACCCCAGGTTGCCTGGGCAAGCAGGCTCAGTGCTTGGCCCTGGGGGTGCCCATGGTGCCAGGGTTGGCTGTCTGAGACCCAGAGGCAGCAGCAGCAGAGACCAGGAAGGCTTGGCGCTTGGCACCCTGGGTTGCCCAGGCAGGCAGGCTTAGCGCTTGGCCCCTGGGAGTGCCTTTGGTACTAGGGCTGGCCGTCTGAGACCCAGCAGCAGCAGCAGCCATGCCCCAACAGGAATTGGGCGGGCACCACCAGAGGCCAAGCACTGAGCCTAAATTCTTCTGAGGAACGGGAAGTATTTCAGAGTCCTTTTCTTTACCTTGCAAAGAAGCTGGATACGCAACAGCTATTGGAACTGCATAACCCAAACCTAGTTCCCATGCAGGTTCTTTCTCCTGTGAGCTCCCAGAACTGGGAAAGCTGAAATGCAGAGAGGTCAAAGGACTTCCAAACCAGGAATTAGAACTGGAGTCTCTTGACTCCTGTCCTCTCCTACAAATGAGGAGTCCTGTCCACCCAAAGGCTTCTGAAAGCAGATGTTCTGCTGGGATGCCCATCTCTGCCTGCAGGCCATGACAACATGCACAAACCTGCTTTGGGCACCGGCAGGCACTACTGCAGCCCTGTCACTCCTGCCATGATGGTGACTAGAACTGGAGAATCCAGCATAGAGCAAGCAGAACTGGAGGCCTGCCAGCCTGCAATGCCCGACCAAGTAGGGGTGCCAGCCACCAAGCCCTAGTCAGGCCTCTTTCAGTGCTCCATCGATGCCTGGCAGTCTGCAATGTCCAACCAAGTAGTGCCTGTCAGTGCCCAAAGCAGGGTTGCTCGTGTTGTCATGGCCTGCAGGCAGAGACCCAGCGGCAGCAGCAGCAGAGGTCAAGAAGGCTTGGGGCTTGGTG
>QEPC01008874.1:5541614-5571902 GCA_003113815.1 Sphenodon punctatus
GCCCGCCCGCCCGCCCAGGTTACCAAGCTCAAACCCTGTCTCAGTCTGCCTTCCACTGCTCATTCCACGCTGCCTGTCTGCTGCCGCTGCTACCTCTGATGTACCATGGGTTCTGATACTGGGCAATCCAATGTCTGCTGCTTCTCCACCGATGCCTGGCAGCCTGCAATGCCCGGCCAAGTAGGGGTGCCAGGCCAGCCACCAAGCCCCAAGTCTAGCCTTCCCGGCCTCTGCTGCTGCTGCTGCTGCTGCTGCTGCTGCTGCTGCTACTGCTGCTGCTGCTGCTGCTGCCACTGGGTCTCAGACAGACAGCCATGGTGCCATGAGCATCCCCGGGGGCCAAGCGCAGAGCCTGCCTGCACAGGCAAGCCAGGGTGCCAAGCACCAAGCCTTCCCAGTCCCTGCTGCTGCTGCTGCTGCTGTGTCTGATGGCCTGCCATGCCCCCACGGGCCCCCCTGGAGCGCCCCAAGCCCCCAGGTGGGACCAAACTTTCAGAACATTTGAGGGGGTCCAAATTCTGCGGGACCAAACCCACAAACCCGAACTAAGTTTTCAGACCGAACGTCCGAATGCTCGAACAGCCGAACCCCATTCTGTTCACACATCCCTACGGATCTCGCTCCCCCCAGATCTATGGCTCAGTTCCTCCTTCCTCACCTTTAAAAATCACCTGATGACTTATCTATTCTACAGGTGCTTTTAGAGGTTTCCCCATAATGTACTTTTTTTCCTCCCCCCCTACCCCTTTTAAACTGTTTTAATCAGATTTTAAATGGATTTTAGACTTCTATTCTATTTAACTGTATTTTAATGTATATTGTGATTGTGAAGTGTTTCAAATTTCATTTGAGGGTACTGTATAAAGTTATTTATTATGATTTTTATTATTTTAAGTTTCCCCATGCTCCCTCTCCTGTATTATTCCAATAAGAGTGAATGTTAAATCTTGGTTTGCAAGTTAGATTTTTTTGTTTGTTTATTAAATGCACTACGTTTCATACAATTAAAAAAAACAAAAACCCACAGGGAAGGGATTTTGCAGACTGAGATACTAGGCCACATTAGCCCACACCAGATGAGTGTCCACCGACCCGTTGTAGGTGTTCTCTCCCACTGGACACGGGACCACCACACGTCAGACCCAGGGCCAGCCTTAGGAGATGCAGGGCCCAGAGCAGGGGAGAAACATGGGGTCCCACTCTTCCCGGCTCAGGGGGTGCTCCCCGGCTTGGTCAGGGGGCGCTACCCGGGTCTGGACTCAGGGACAGGTGGGGGGGCACATCCCTCTGCCCATTCCCAAGCCCAGCCATTTCACGGGCACTTACCATTGTGGTGTTGGCGTCCTGGGCCCCACACCGGGCCTGCTTGCCGACTCCCTACATCAGGCTCCAGCAGCAGCGGACACAGCAGCGGCATATTAAATCTGCTGCAGTGCCACCTACCACCACTGTAAGTTGCGCGGGAGTGTGGGAGCGGTGGGACCTCTGCCTCTCCCTCACTCTCCATGGCCCCCTCCACTGCCTGTTTGTCTCAGAGTCGGACAGGGGGAATGAGGGAGAGGCAGAGGCCCCGCCTCTCCCACATTCTCCATGGCCAAGTCACTGACAGGCAGTGGAGACGGGGCCACCCACAGAGTGAGGGGGAGGCGGGGTCTCTTCTTCTCCCTCACTCCAACTGGCCCCCTCCACTGGCGCTGCCTGTCAGAGTCGGACTTGGCCAGGGGGCCCCTGCGCTCAGGGTTCCCAGCTCCAGGGCACTGTCAGGCCGGGAGCTGGGATCCCCAAGTGTGGGGGCCCCCAGGAGTGGGGCTCGGGGCAACCTCCCTGAAGTAAGGCCGGCCCTGACCGGACCTGCAGCCCCCACTCATAACGTAGTCTCGGAGAATGTGGAGCCAACCTTGCAGGCAAATGCTGGCTAATGCGGACTAGCGTGCGCCCATGTGTTCAGATCCTGTCACTTAGGGTGCATTCAGTGCACAGGTTCACCAACACCAATGGTTGGAAAATCCAGGGTGCTGGAGGACTGCTTCCTGCCTCCCTCCATTCTCTCTCTCACTGGCGCTGCCAGTGAGGCTGCCTGCAAGAACATGAATTACATGCTGGAGCTGCCCATTTATTACGCTGGACATTCTAAATATGTGAGTGGGGGCTGCACGGACCAAACCCAGACTCTAGCACGCTAACGTCTTGTTTGATTTCACCCTTTGTGTCTTGTGTGAATACAGCCTTAAAGACAGGTTTTTCGACCTACGTGCATTTGTGGTCTGAAGTGCACTAGGGATTTGCAATCCAGTCAATCTCCACGGAGACTATTTGTGACCTGCATCACCTTATTTGTTACCTACCACCTCTACACTGTCCAGTTTGCTCTCTGTCATACTCCCAACTTACATGGATACTAAGGACAATATTGGAGATCATGTGCAAGGTAGCTCTCATCCACTGGGTGAATTTTGGTCCTCCTCTGCCCCTCTTTACAATCACACAAAGAAAAGGACACACATCTCCCAGTGTCCCTTGTAACGTCCCTCAACACACACAAATCACCAATATATACAGTATTTTCCTAATTTAGCTCTTGACCTTCTCCCTCTCTCTGAAAGTCATTCTGCATCTCACACCAACAAATGCTCTCTACGCCCTACATTTTCTGGGTCCAATTATTCTTGAACATACGGGGTGGATAGATGCAGAACTTGTTTATGCAACAATGTGAAGAGAAATAGGGTTGAGTTTATTCAGCAAACAACTGGCCAGAACCCTGATTTTTTTGTATATTTTTACACACACACACACACACACAGTGCAAACAGATGTGACAGCGGTCTGTGTTGGCCCACATTGGTCTGGGACTCACCCACTCATTTGTTTCCCTGCCTCCGGATGTTGGCTCGCAACTGCCCTGGGACAGGTAGGGGGTTGGTCCGGGATGTGCCCTGAGCCTGATTCTTTATGATAACCCCAGGCCAAGGGCCACCCACACAGACCAACGTGGGCCCGCACGTTGTTCAGTGCCAGGAAGGGACAACTGTAGTTTCCCCAGCTGGGGAGGCCCCTCACCACAGGCGCATCTCTTTTCACCCACCTACCCACACAAAAAAACACCCCCTAAGAGCTTGGGTAGGCTAGACATACAGTATATTCAAGATTCCAGTGTCTCTTTTGCTTTGGTTTTCGTTTTGTCTTGTAACAATTTTGGAGTTTCGCCTGCGTGGGATATAGAGCTAAATGTTGCACCCGACTTCATTTCTGTCATCAGTCCACTGCTGTTTGGCTTCCAGACTCTGACAAACGTAATCTTAACTGAAAGAATCTGACTGCATATCCATCCAGTATTGGCATGGTTGCTCTTTGTTGACCTTTTCTGTTCAGAGCATAGCAATTGATGGAAAAAGGCAAGTGCTATGCAAGTTACTGAAGGTATTTTTTAGCTCATCTTTTAGGTCTTTGG
Source organism: Sphenodon punctatus (assembly GCA_003113815.1). Lineage (NCBI taxonomy): Eukaryota > Metazoa > Chordata > Lepidosauria > Sphenodontia > Sphenodontidae > Sphenodon > Sphenodon punctatus. The sequence continues at coordinate 5,545,066 of QEPC01008874.1, forward strand.
TTGTTGGACTAGAATTTCCCAAATGTGAATGTCAGTAACACTACCATCCAATGACAAACTAGCAGTGACACTTGGCACTAATCTAGAGATTTTATTTTTATTATGAAAATGTATACTGGGCACAATCCAATATTAAGACATATTCCCTGTCCTGATTACTTAAACTGGAGTTACACAGGACAATCAAACACAAAACTGCATACTAAAATATCAGTAACTATATTTTTCAAATGTTTCACAATCATTAACTAAAACATATTTGAAATAGGTAAGAGTCTGCCAAGGGGGGTGTGGGGAGGAGAGAGAGAGTTATTTTCAGAGCTTGGAGTAGATATCAGGAGTTCTTATATACCAGCTTGGTGCTCAGGACATTAAGTCATAACTTTATGAATAGATAAATGATGATACATTTTAAAGAGGCTTTTAATATTACCAAAGATTTCCCACAGTGGCTCCCAGAAGGACAATAACTTGAATACAATGTAGGTATGTGTATTCAAATCCATTTAATCTTCAACGTTGGTATTTGTATTCAGATCCATTGTAATCTTCCATGTCTCCTGCCTCCCCCTAAGTGGAGTTAGGTGCATGTTTGTTTTCACCCATATGTCTCAATAGCTTTGACCTTGTGTCATGAGCCCTCCACCAGACACCTGAAAGATAGACCCATGGCTCTCTTTAGTACATTCTCTGATACTGTTCCGATGTAGCAGATTAATTCTTTACTATTGTTACTACTTTGGAATAACCAAATAAGGCTCACATTTTTCGTGGTTTTAACTCATCCTTTAGTGACTTAAGGATTTAAGAATTGATTAAGGTTGTTGCTTTTGATTTAGGTCTGTGAAGCTATGAAGTCACAGCCAAATCTGTGAAAAGTAAATTACATTTAACTGGCAGAGAATGCACTGCTTAAAAACATACAAGACACTGGATATACTGTAGTTGTACCAGCTGGGAGACCAAACAGTGAAAGGAAGTAAGCACAAGCAGGTGTTAATATTAGCCCCTTAAGGACCATTAATGAAGCATGGCGACAGACAGATACTGAAAGAGCCCACACACAAATCCTGGCAAGTGGAAATAAGAGACAGTGTTCCATGAACATGAGACCATACTTTTACATTCAGAGAAACTCGACATAACCCTTATAGCTTTTTCTTCTTCTTCTTCCCTCATGACTCCTGTTTATTCTGAGGGAGAGAATAAGCCTCTCTGAGGGGTCATTCTCTGCCTGCTCGATGACCCTCGTGGCTTTATGGAACACCTTGCTGACGGAGGCCATCGACTGGACAGCGCCACGGTGTCCACTCCCTTGGCGACGGCTCCTCAGGTCGCCAGGGTTTACTGAGGGCCTGAGCATATTGAAGCATGAGGGGGGGGGGTTGGAGCGACGGTGGCATCACTCACGTGCTGAAGCCAAAAGATTGCGACATAGAGTCAGTTAACGTACCTATGCTATCTCTCTGCCTGGAACTGGAGTCATCTAGTACCCGCTGTGAAACATTTGTTGATTTACTTTGTGGATAAAATCGCTCAGATTCACCACAATTTTGACGCTGCACTTAATACAATGGGTGAACCAGAGGTTGTGGAAGCCCCACCATGTCCAGTTTTGTGGGATCAGTCTCAGTGGGTGTCGCCCACCAAGGCGGGGGGATGTTCTTGGGGCAGTGCAGGCCACCTTTTGTGAACTTGACCCATGCCCATCCTCCTGGCTGGTTAAGGCCAGCTGAAAGATGTTAGGGCCATTGCTGGCAGAGGTGGCACTGGTCAGTGCCTCCCTTCAGGAGGGTAGAGTGCCGGGCTGCCTCAAGGAGGCGGTAGTGCAGCCTCTTCTCAAAAAACCATCACTTGATGTTGGCTCCCTTGCTAGTTATCGGCCACTCTCTAACCTTCCCTTTTTAGGGAAGGTTATTGAGCGGTTGTGGCCCAGCAGCTGCGGGAGCATCTCAACCACACCGGCTATCTGGATCCTTTGCAGTCCAGCTTTCAACTGGGCTATGGTGCTAAGACTGCACTCGTGGCTTTGGTCAACGTCCTCTGTCGTGAATTGAACAAGGGTCATTCGACCCTGGTAATTCTGTTATATCTGCCAGCTGCTTTTGATACCATTGACCATGAGATGTTGGTGACTCACCTGCGGAACCAAGCCGGGGTGGGCGGGATCGTTCTTGAGTGGTTCAGCTCATTCCTGGCTGGAAGAACTCATTATGTGGTGCTCAGGGATTACTCTTCGTCGCCCCGAGACCTCACGTGTGGTGTCCCACAAGATTCCATCTTGTGCCCTCTCCTGTTCAACGTGCATATGCACCTGCTCAGGTAGGTCATTAGATGGTATGGGGTGCGGTGTCATCAATATGCTGATGACTCCCAACTCTACCTCTCTTTTTCATCCAACCCAGACCCAGCAGCTTCAGTGGTTACCCGGTGTCTGGTGGCTGTGGGGGACTGGGTGAGGGCCAGCCAATTGAAGTTGAATCCCGACAAGATGGAAGTGATGTTGGTGGGTAAGGCGGCAGATGGGACGGCCCCCATCATTGATGGGATTCGCCCTCCGCTGGTTCCCCAGATTTGCAGTCTGGGCATGCTCCTTGGCCCACAGCTCGGTGGCAAGAAGTGTGTTTCACCAATTACATCTGGTGCGTCGGCTTCGGTTGTATGTTTCAGATAGCGACCTGGCCACCATCATCCATGCTTTCATTACCTTGAGACTGGACTACTGTAATGCACTCTGTGTGGGGCTACCCATGGTGATGGTCCAGAGACTGCAGCTAGTGCAGAATGCAGCGGCCCATCTCCTTATGGGGTTGGGCTGCCATGAGCACATTACACTGGTGCTCTGGGCTCTGCACTGGCTGCCTATAGTCTTCCAGGACTAATTCAAGGTGTTGGTGTTAACCTAGAAATCCCTATATGGCCTTAGCCCAACTTACCTACAGGATCGCCTCGCTCTCCGCACTCTGGAGTGATCCCTGCGGACAGCCGGGAGCGTCCTCCTTGAGGTTCCCCGTGTGGCCCAGGGGGCCACTATGGAGAAGGCGTTCTCAGTGGTTGCACCTCAGCTGTGGAATTCCCTCCCGGAAGAAGCCCAGATGAGCCCAGACCTCTCTTCCTTCCAGTGTATGACTAAGACCTGGCTGTTCCATCAGGCGTTTGGTGGGGGAGATCGTGTTTAGGGTGGAGGATTGTGGGTTAAGGAGGGGGGAGGGAGATCTATTTTTTTGCTTTCTATTTTATTGTGTTGTTTTAGCTGTTGTTTTATTGTTTTTATGTGTAAGCCGCCCCGAGCTGCCTGGAGCAGGAGGGCTGGGGTAATAAAATTTGTTAAATAAATAAATAAATAAATCTACCAAACTCCTCAGGCTAACTGACCATTCTTCCACTCTTGTCTTATGCTAACTTACTTTATAGGACTCCATCTGTCCTCATCTCCATGCCGAACATACATAGTGGGACAAATCAACATTTTCAAAATAATGGAAATGATAAAACTTTGGGGTTCTGAAATCAGGGGCATCCTTTATGTTCTATGGAGCTGCAAGATTCTGCAATATAGGGCATCCATTATTGATTGATTGATTGATTGATTGATTGATTGATTGATTGATTGATTGATTGATTAAATTTATATGCCACCCAGCCAGGTCTTACATTGTCTACAGAAAGAGGGGAGGTCGGTGATCAATCAGACCTCCAATGGGAGGGAGTTCCACAGCTGTGGTGCAGCCACAGAAAATGCCCTCCTCAAGGTTGACACCCAGGGGACCTCGAGGAGGATGCCCCCGGCCAACCGCAAGAGTCAATCCAGGATCTGGAGGGTGAGGCAGTCCTCCAGGTAGGTGGGGCCCAGGCCATTTGGGGCTTTAAAGGTCAATACCAACACCTTTAATTTGGCCTGGAAGACTATCGGCAGCCAGTGCAGAGAACAAAGTACTGGTGTAATATGCTCGCATCGGCTCATCCCCGTTAGGAAATAGGCCGCCTTTCTGATCACTCCTTCAATGTATCTCTTCCTAACTCCTCCCCCTTCTTCCTCACCCCCCTTGTTGGGGTTTCCCAAGGCTCTGTTCTTGGCCCTCTTCTCTATCTACACCCTATCCCTAGGCAAACTCATTGCCTCCCACGAGTTCCAATACAACCTATACGCTGACGACACTCAGCTCTATCTCTCCACTCCTTCCTTCTCCCTCACTGTTCAAGCTCATCTCACCAACTGTCTCTATGATATCTCCACGTGGATGTCTCAATGCCAACTCAAACTGAACATGGCAAAAACTGAACTCCTTATCTTCCCTCCCAATCCTTCCTCTCCCTCTTCCCTGTCAATAAAAATTAAAGGGGTCACCATCCACCCAGTAACCCAAGCCCGTAGCTTGGGCTTCATCTTCGACTTGCACCTTACCTTCAAACCCTACATTGACTCCGTTGCCAAATCCTGTCATTTCTCCCTCCACAACATTGCTAAGATCCGCCCTTTTCTGTCTGTTTCCTCTGCCAAAACTCTCATTCGTGCCCTAGTCATCTCACGCCTCGACTCCCTCCCTGCCCTCGTCCACCTTGGCCCCACCCTCCACACCTTCAAGTCCCTCCTCAAAACCCACCTCTTCCATTCTGCCCTTCCTAACTCCTGCTAATCATCCCCACCCAGGATTATCCCCCACCTGTTAACTGTGAACTCCCAATTTACTGTAACCAAGCCAAGAACGTGTACCTGAGTTCTTGCATCCTCATGAATGTCGCATCCTTTGTCTCTCCCTCTGTTCCCCCTTCCCTGTCTCCCCTATATCGCATGAGTTAGGCACCAGATACCCCAAAAGGCCAAGGTATCTTGACAGACCACAGCCACCCCCCTGTACCACAAGCCTCGGCTGATGCTGCACTGAGTACCTGGCTGGCACCATCTGGGACAATACTGCCACCAACCTCACATTAAGCAGCATGAGCATCAGATCAGAGGCCCTGCTGGCCTCAACTCCCAAATATCCTGAGACAGGCTTACAAACATATAAAACAGCAGAAAAACCTCAACCTCCGCAACAACCTTTTCTCCCACCCCTCTCCAAACCCACCCCACCCTACACTACCTTCACCCCAAGAACCCTCTCCCAACCCTCAACCCCACCCAAAGCCTCCCAGCCAGCTCCTATCCTTCCCTCTCCCCCCCTCCCAAAAGGTTTTGCACCGCCTCTGGAAGATGCTTAGGCCTGGGTTTGTTTGTTTATTTATTTATTTATTACATGCATTTGTAGCCCGCTCCCTCCTGCACAGTGGCAGCTTGCGGTGGCGTACAACACAATTATAAAACAACAATAATAAAAACATCTAAAATATTACAAAATATAAAAATATTAAATGAACATGACGGTTTCAAAGTAAAAATAACCCACCCCCCACCTACCCTCTTCCCCGAAGGCCCGGTGGAACAGCCAGGTCTTACAACATCTGCGGAAAGAGGGGAGGTCCAGGGATAAATAGACCTCCAACGGGAGTTCCACTGCCAAGGTGCAGCCACTGGGAACGCCTTTTCCGCCATCGTCACCCGGCGTACCCGGGGGACTTCAAGCTGGGTGTCCCCAGCCGACTGCAGGGGCCACGAGACAACCCAAGGTCTGAGGCGGTAACCAGGACCCAAACTGTTTAGGGCTTTATAGGTTGTGACCAGCACCTTGAATTCATTCCATTCCATTCCACTTTTATTTATATCCTGCACTCTCTCGAAAACAATTCCGACTCGAGGCGGCTCACGTAATTTGCAATATAAACAACACACCAAATAATAACTCACACAGGGGAGCACACACAATTAATAGCACATAAACTGGGTATTATCCCACGCAGGGGAACCCATAATGCACAAAACAGCAGCAATTCTAATTAACAAAATATACCCCATATTTTACTGTTACTCCCCTTCCATGCCAACACCTGCTCACATCAGGACATTGGCCCTTGCTCCAACATTTCTGTCCCCTGCTGCCACCAGGGAATATCAGCATCCACCATCCCTCTCTCACAGGGGGGAGTCGGCTGTCCTCCCTTACTTAGACAGTTTCCCCCCAATACAAACCACAATAGCTCCCCGCCTCAGCCTCACAGCCCGGTCGAAGGGGCACGGCCAAAGGGCAAGCCCCTTTGGCCATGCCCCTTTGAGCCATGTCCCCAACACGTGCTTCTGGCATGCACCTCGGCCGCCCCCAATGTTAAGGGGGGCAACCCAGAAGTGGGCTCCTTCAGGCCCTGCCCCCGCAAGGGTGGGAGGGAGGAGAGAGTAGTCCCATCACCCCGTGCCGGCCAAAGAGCAATCCCCCGCCCTCGATACTATGTCCCGCTTGTCCCGCTAGTTGACATCACCAGGAGGAGGGAAGGGAAGGATTTCTGCCGCTGAGCTTGCTGCTTCACCACCTCGGGGGCTCCCCACCTGCTGCTGCCGCCAACAATCTGTTTGGCCGCCCCTGATGTTAAGGCCTGGGCCTGGAAGACAATAGGCAGCCAGTGCAGAGTATGAAGCACAGGTGTAATGTGCTCACAGTGGCCCAGTCCCATCAGGAGATGGGCCACCGCATTCTGCACTAGCTGCAACCTCCAGATCGTCGTCAGGGGCAGCCCCATGTAGAGTGTGTTGCAGTAGTCCAGTCAAGAGGTAACGAAAGCATGGATGATGGTGGCCAGATCCGAGTCCAAGACATACGGCCGAAGCTGTCGCACCAGATGTAGTTGGCAAAATGCTCCCTTCGCCACAGCCTCCACCTGACAATTCAGTCAAAGCTGTGAATCAAGGAGCACCCCCAGACTCCGAACCTGAGCAGCCAAAGGGGGGCAGACCCCGTCAATGACAGGAGTCACCACTCCCTCGGCCCTCCCCACCAACATCACCTCCATCTGGTCAGGATTCAGCTTCAGATGGCTCGCCCTCATCCAGTCCCCCACAGCTGCCAAGCACCAGGTGAGCACCGAGACTGCTGGACCTGAGTCATTCAAAAATGAGAGGTAAAGCTGTGTATCATCAACATACTGATAACATCGCATGCCGAACTCTCTCATGACCTCAGCCAAAGATTGTATATACATGTTGAACAGGAGAGGGGACAAAATAGAGCCCTGTGGGCTCCACAGGTGAGATTCCAGGGATTCCCCGAGAACCACCTGCTGAGTTCTCCCTACCAGGAATGAGCAGAACCATTCAAGAACAATTCCACTCACCCCAGCCTGTTCCTGCAGCCTCGTCACCAACAACTCATGATCAACGGTATCAAACGCCACCTACAGATCCAGTAAGATCAAAATTGTGGATCTGCCCTGATCTAATTCATGACGTAGGTCATCAACCAAGGCCACAAGTGCAGTCTCCGTGCCAAACCTGGGGCGAAAGCCCGACTGCGAGGGATCAAGAAAAATGACCTGGTCCAGGTGCTCCTGTAACTGCCAGGCCAACACCCATTCAATAACCTTCCCTAGAAAGGTTAGAGACTGGCCGATAGCTGGCTGGGAAGTCAACGCTCAATGATGGTTTTTTTAGTAGATGCCATACCACCGCCTCTTTAAAATGGCTTGGCACCCTTACCTCCCTAAGGGAGGCATTGACCACCCCCGCCAGCAAGGGCCCTAATGTCTCTCGGCTGGCCTTCACCAGCCAGGTTAGGCACGGATCTAATTCACAACAGGTGGCCCGGACTGTCCCAAGGACCTCCGCCGCGTCAGCAGGTGATACCCACTGAAACTGATCCCACAACCACCAACAGGACAGGGCTTCCTGTACCTCTGATTCATCCACTGTCATTAATGCAGCATCAAGATCATGGTGAATCTGAGCGATTTTATCTGCGAAAAAGTCAGCAAACATGTCACAGCGGGCACTGGAAAATTCCAGGAGGTTCAGACAAACCTCCAGAGGAAAAGAGTTCCACAAAACTGGGGCAGCGACAGAGAACACCCTCCTGTGCACTCCTGTCCTAACGACAAGAGTAGCAGATGGGAACCAGCAAGAGGGCACTCCTGGACCACTTCAGGGTTTGCAGTGGAACATGGTAGAATGGATGGTCCTTCAGATATGTGGGACCCAGATCCTTTAGGGCTTTAACACGTCAGTCAACCAACTCTCTCTTCATCACCACAATGTGTAGGATTCCCCGAGCCTGTGATTAGTCAGCCAGTCTGACAGTCCAGGCTCCTCTTCCAAGTACAGAAAGGGTTTTCTGGGATCCCTCAGTAATTAGTTATATATATAAATTAAATAGCAGCTATGCAGTGAACAAGAGAGCTAATAAATTAGGAGGAAAAGAAAGCACAATAATGCCAGAGCTAAAATAGTTATAGAGTGTTTTTTTAAAAAAGCATCCCTGAGCTAGATTCAGAGATAAAAATCACAATAATCATATTGGACATTAAGAAGGGATTTTTCTAGTGTTTCCTACCCTCTAATAGAATCTTTTCACCTGGTATATTAATGGGTTTTGTTATCTTGTACCAGGCTTCTATCACAGTTTGGTTTGTACCAGGTTCACAAGACAATGGGGGTCATTAACACCTCATTAATCCAGCTAGAGAAAGAGCTAGATGACAAGAAAGGGAATGAAACTGAAATTGAGATTAGAGGCTCTGATCCATTCACTATTAGGGGGTGGGAGTGGGACATCTTTTCTCACTTTAAGAAGCTTGGGATAAACAGGACTATCACAGAACAAAGAAAGATAAGACCAAGGCAGGAGGAAGCTTAAAGCTAACAGAGGTAGAACAAGTGTGGGTGTACGTCTGAGAGATTATTTTTTTTTAGCTGCTGAAAGAGATTGTGGCTGCTTCCATCTGGAATCCTCCAAGTATCTATAAAACTAAAACTTTAGCGCCAAACCCAATGCACCCATTAGAGAATTTTGACTTTTTAATAGGCTGAGTTTTAGCTTGAACCATCAGTCCTGAATATACAAGTCTGTTCACACAGATCCTCTCACACAGACATCCTTTTTTTCCAGCTCAGCCCCAAAGTAAGTCATTGGGCTATTACAAATTTTCATATAAGAAAGAAAGAAAGAAAGAAAGAAAGAAAGAAAGAAAGAAAGAAAGAGCAAATTAGGGTTGGCATGAAATGTACCCATTTCTCTCCATCAAATGTTGAAGGGTATGGTGTTTTGTATTCTTACAATTAGATTTTCAAATACATTCTGGGCAGTTGTACCTAGCCAGTTCACATGCAGAGAATACAACAAGGTGTTTTGTGACATTATCCGAAAGACAAAGCTAGCCACACATGGAAGACATGCTCCAAGTCTTAATTTCACTAGTGGGGGTCAGTTGACTTCCATTAATGACAGATATGTTGTTTTCTTTTCACATCTTGTTTTTAGAAATTCTAGTTCCTGATTATGGTGATTAGAATTAATGGTGGTATTTTTCATGTACATTGAAGTCCACTTAAGTAGAATTTAGTGGGCCATCTAAACAGTTTGACTTAGCAGAACTTCAGTTTAAGCAGACCTTAAAGCAATTGCCCTGTTTTTGGTACTGTAAGCTGTCTGATGTTAAAACAAGCAATATTAAAAATGCTGCTAAGAATCTTTATTAAAGGTATAAACATATTCAGTTCAATAGAAATTAGTGTGCTGATTTCATTGTAAGCCCCTTGGGGTAGGGACATGTCTATAACTGCTGATTATATAGCTCCAGTTACACTGCTTGCTCTATATAAATAATAAATCATTCTTAGCATTTGACAAAGAGATGGCTTGCAAGTGGGAAGGGGAAGAGCTTCCCTGCTGATCAACTGAAAAACAGAATCTTGAAAAACAGGACTCTCCCCTCTTCTCCTTCCACACACCCCCACACCCCTGCTCCAAAAGCGAAATGTTAGGAGTTTGTTGAGTGGCAGTTAACACATTTGCTTTTCATCCTACATACCACAGCTTAATGGTCCTAATCCAGTCTTCAATCCAAATGAAAAATATACTAGATCTTGGGTGAAATCCTGCTAAAATAGTGTGCTTTTCATTTAAGAAGTGAAGGTTGGATTTGAACCAATATGCCAAATTATCCAGGATGAAAAGCAAATGTGTGAACTTCCACTTAACAGACTCTTAAATACTAAACAGGCATGCAGGGCAGCAGCTTTGGGATATCAGAAAATTGGAGTAAGGAAGATTTAGTTATATCTTGCAAAACTTAATTGACTTAGAGCTGGGGGAGGAGCAGTTTGACTTAAAAGAAATTTATAGTCAACTTATGTCATTTCTACTGTACATCTGATTTCCCCTAGGCCCATTATAGAATCTCAAAAATATTCCAGAAAGAAATATGTTTCTGCATTCCACATTCTCTTCAGGCTGTATTTTATATAAAAGATTTAACTACTTTAAACTCAAAGTTGAAACAAAAGACAAGAATAATTCATTAGTCACAACACTAGAGATGGGTGAACAGAACGCAGTTCAGATGTTCAGATGTTTGGTCGTTCGGTCTGAAATCCAAGTCCGGGTTCAGCTGTTTGGTTCGGCAGAGTTTGGTTCAGTCGAACTTGGCTGAACAACCAAAAATAGTGTGATCAATACCGAAACCGAATTTGAAATATTTTTTTGGTTTGACCCTGAAACCACCCCTGGTCTCCACTCCTCAGCTGTCTCCTACTTCCAATCACATTTTTCCCGCCTTCCAGTCACGTTTTTCCCACCCCCAAACTCATCCAAACTCATCCGAACTTTCCCGAACTTATCAGCCATTCGAGCGTTCGGTTCAGACGTTCGGTTCGGTCGTCCAAACAGACAGAGTTCGGCCCGAACTCTGAACTTCCGAACCGCGTTCACCCATCCCTACACAACACATAGTACCAGACACAGAAGCTGCCATACCAGGTCAAACCAGACACATTAGCACTCATCAGGTGGGTGTTCACCTACCCATCTATTAAATGCTTGCCAGATGTTAGCACACACACCCCACACAGCTCCCACTCACTCGCATGCACTCCCCCCTCATGGCATTGTCCAAAGACATTACGGTCCCCCATGTGGGCCAGTGTGTGCTAATGCACACCCACGCATCCGCCTCCCATTTATTCGGTTCACCCACAACCTCACCCACACCCAGGTCGGCCAGCACCATAGAGTTGTGACTAACGTGATCTGAACTTAAGCAGCCACAGTGCTGTCCTCTCCTCCTGTCTGCTGCTCTGGCAGCTTCCTCCTCTGCCTGTCAATTTCATCCCGGGCTTGGCTGGAAGGCAGCAGCAACCTGGGCTGGAGAGAGCAACTAGGAACTGGCTGGGAGTGGTGCAACCAGGGCTGGAACAAACCAGGCAGAAGGGAATACAAGCCCAGGATGAAAATTACAGGGGGCAGTGGTAGCCGGGTTGTTAATTTCAGTGGCAGCTGGGTTGCTAATTTCAGTGGCAGCTTGGTTGCTAATTTCAGTGGCAGCCGGGTTGTTAATTTCACTTCCAGCCAGCTCCTAGCTGCTCTCTCCAGCCTGGGTTACTGCTGCCACCCTGGGCATTCCCTGCTGCCCTGATCCTTCAGCTGTGAAGCTGAGCAGGTGAAAGAGCACATGAGTGCTGCTTCAATTGGAAAGGGGGGTGGGGGTTACAGCCAGAGAAGAAGCCTGTGAGTGGGAGCTGCACGGACTGAACACAGACTCCAGCAGGTTAATCATCTCATTCAAAAACACCCTCATTAGATTTTTATGCCACCTTTCCCTGAAGGCTCAGGGTGTCTAACATCAGAAAAACATACATATAAAGTACAAAGATAAAACCTATAAAACCACATATAAATGCCCACAAAATACATGCCAATTCTTAAGCCTGCCTATTAAATGCCTAGCCAAGTTTTGTATTGTCTCCAGAAGATACAGGATAGGGTTTTGGTGAGCCTTCAAGGAAAGAAAGTTCCAAAGCTGTGGAACAGCCTTCGGGGACGCCCTTACTATATGGATGTGTTGCTGCATATAGTGCTGCATAATGATGGAACTTGCAAGAGGGCACTGTTAGCTTACCTTTAAGGCTGTGAGGGGGCATAAGAGCGTAGGTGATCCTTTAGATAGGTAGGCCCCAGGCTCTATGTTGTCTGAAATTCTGTCCACAGTTATGACCAGTGCATGATGTTTTAGAAAAAAAATACATAATAAAGCAACCGGTGTGTTATTTTTGGCCACTGTAGCATTAGATTTCCATGCCAAAGCTTAAGATTTATTTATTTATTTATTTATTTATATTTCTTATCCGCCCCCTCATGCCCATGGCATCTCAGGGCAGCTTACAACATTAAAAAAAATAACAATAGCTTAAAACAACAATGGAACACAAAAATTAAAACATCTAAAACTCCTTCTAAGAACAACCACTCCCCAAAATTGTATCCCAACCCACCCTTCCCTCCTCCGAAGGTCTGGGAGAACAGCCAGGTTTTGCAGGCCCGGCAGAAAGCCAACAAACTTGGGGTCAGGCAGGCTTCCTCTGGGAGGGAGTTCCATAGTCGCAGCATGGCCACCGAGAACGCCCTCTCCATTGTGGCCCCCCGTTTTACACCTGTCTCTTATACACATCTAGATGTGTATAAGAGACAGGTCTTACACGGGGGACCTCCAAGAAGGCACCCCTGGTGGACTGAAGGGATCGCTCTGGGGCACGGAGGGTGAGGCGGTCCCTGATGTCTGAAGGGCCAAGACCGTGCAGGGCTTTATAGGCCAAGACCAGCACCTTGAATCTGGCTCGGTACGCTATAGGCAGCCAGTGCAGCGTGTGGAGCATGGGAGTAATATGCTCCTGGTGGCTCGTTCCTATAAGGAGACAAGCTGCCGCATTGTGCACCAGCTGCAGCCTCCAAATCAGTGTCAAGGGAAGCCCCATGTAGAGCGTGTTGAAGTAGTCCAACCTCAAGGTGATGAAGGCATGGATGAGGGTGGCCAGGTTGGGTCTGGAAACATATAGATGCAGCCTCCACACCAGATACAGCTGACGGAAGGCAGCTTTAGCCACCGTCTCCACCTGCTGATCCAGACGGAGATCTGAATTCAACAATGCTCCCAGACTCCGAACCTGCTGGGCTACGGGAGGGCGGACCCACTCTACGAGGGGAGTCAGCACCTCCTTCGCCCTACCCACCGCCATCACCTCCGTCTTATCAGGATTGAGCTTCAGTCTGCTCTGCCGCAACCAATCCGTCATGGCCTCCAAACATAGGGACAGTTCTGAGATGGCAGGACCTGGGTTGGTTGAAAAGGAGCGGTAAAGCTAGGTGTCATCAGCATATTGGTGGCAACGCACACCAAACCCTCTTACAATCTCCCCCAAGGACTGCATATATACATTAAACAATAATGGGGACAGAATGGAACCTTGCAGAACGCCACATTCCGGGGCCTAGGGGTTGGAAGATTCAGCCCCCAAGACAACCCACTGGCTTCTCCCCGAGACGAATGAGCGGAACCATCCAAGGACAGTCCCATCCAGACCCCCCAGGGCTCACAACTGTCTCAACAGCAGCCCATGGTCCACTGTATCAAAAGCAGCCGAGAGATCTAGCAGGATCAGAAGTGTCAAATGCCCTGCATCCATTTCCTGGCAGAGATCATCCACCAATGCCGTCTCTGTGCCATAGCTGCGATGGAACCCCAATTGAAACGTGTCAAGGAAACCAATGCTGTCAAGATGCGCCTGGAGGAGCTGCAAGGCCACCGCCCATTCCCTAAAAAGGGAAGGTTAGAGAAAGGTCGATAGCTGGCAAGTACAAGATTTTATTGTCTCAGAAATAATCAACCCTTCCCCTCACTCTCTCAAAAAAGGTATTTTCTTCATCTAGCATGGCATTCAAATTCCTAATGTGTATTTGTCTCCTAACTCAGAGGTTTGCCTTTTTCTTAACTATGAAAGCCAAACCTGGTAACGTTAGTGAGAAAAAAATTGCATTGATAGTTGTCTTGACAGAACGTTTAATTTTTTTTTTCTGATTTTAAAATCAAAAGAGAATGATCTTTTTCAATAACCAAGGAGATGGCAACAAAAAAAAAATATTTTTTTAAGATAATTTGAACAAAAAATAATACTTCTCCCTTTCCTCCAGCTATCTTTAGTTACTTTGCCCTGTAACAGGCAATTGAAATGATGTTGATGTCTATACTCTTCTGATCACTAGGTGGCTCAGCCTCTCAGTGCCTGTGTACGTAACATTCAGCCATAATTAGAGCTGTAGCAAGTAGCACATTTGCTACCTGCCAATAATACTCACATTTTTGAGAACTTTGTCAGGTGCCCGATCAGTACGCAAGTACCAAGCTGGGTACCCAATTACCTCGAAATATCAGATATTGAGGTTAGCGAGTGACCGACGTACCATTTTACCTATCAGTAAATGGTAAATTGGCACCAGAACTTGGGATGGAAAGTCGGAAAAATCGGTACTGGAAGTTGAAAAATTGGGGCAACAAACGGTAACTTGGTACATCAGGTAATCCACCAGGTACTAATTGGGTACTAATTAGTAATAAAGGTTACCGGGCCGGGTCAAGTACTACAATTCTAACAGGTATATCTGGTTTTGCAGGTACTCATTTCAGTTCCAGCCATAATGTATCTGTAACTAGACAAAACCCAAATCAAATTCCAGCAAGTAGGACATGTATTATAATAGCTATTTGAAAAAGCTTAAAGCAGTGTGGCCAGGAGACTGGATGTCTCTGGGAGGGCAATGTGACACGGAGCCTTTCACCACTACCACACAGCACCAGTTCAAATCCAATTAATGCTTAGCCAAATAGGCAACATAATGCACAAAACATATCACCCACATTTTATTTTTATTTATTTATTTTCTTAGATCTATATCCTGCCCTTTTCCTGAAGGCTCAGGACAGGTACCAGCACATAAAAACCACACGAAAAACAGATGTAAAATGAAAAGACATGAAGTATAAAATAAGACAATATCAAAAATGTATTTTAAAAACCCTGAAAGCCAACCGTCATCCTGGACCTGTTCCCATGCACTAAACACCTACCTAGTCTTACATAACCTCAGACTTTGGAGATGCTCCAGGGGAAGGAAGTTCCATAGCTGAGAGTGCCTCTCTATGTGCTTTTGCTGTACAGTCTGGCACAGTGATGTAATTAGCAAGAGGTGGTTCTTGGCTAACCTTAGGGATTACAATGGAGCATAAGGAACTAGGCAGTCTTTCAGATATTGTCAGGCCGGCTCGGCCGTGCCTGGGGATCTGGAGGAGGGCCCGTCTGGGGGCCCGTTGGTGCTCACGTACCTGGCCAGTCCAGGGGATGCCCCGCAGGTGCAGTAACCACACCGTCACCACTATTGTGGCTCCTGCTGCAGCCCCGGGAGTCACACAGGAAATAAAGCCACCACCGCCAGCACAAGTGGCAGTGGGACCCAGAAGCACAACAGGAAGCACCATGCCCCTACCCTGCATTCCTGATTCAGACATGGGAGCCATGCCCCCCACAGCACAGCCCCGGCGCTCAGAGCGCTTGCGCCAGCTTGCGCTGCAGTCCCCAGAGGATAAAAGGAGTGTGCTGAGCTCTCCTAGTTGCCGGTGATCAGTGCCTATGCCTGTGAGACTGGGCCCTTGGAGTTTAGCATGGTGACCTTGAGAGCGAGAGTGAGATTGAGAGCGAAAGTATGTGCAAGAGACTGGGTAAGTGAGTGTGCGGAGTGAGTACTGTGTGTAGTGTCAGTATCTGAATCTTCTCGTTGACCCCTTTATACTTAATCACCTGTGTGCCCTGGTTAACCCCGTGAACGTGTGTCCTATACTCCCTTCCCTTCCTCCCAGGTACCTCACATGCCCCTTTCCCCCCCTTCATGCCTCTCCCTTCCCCAAACCCTTGGCCCTGGCCCCGGTGTGGACAGTGGGTATTTTGTGTGGTGCATCGTGTGTGGGGCGCACATCCATACGGGGCTGGTGTTGCACTTTGCCTCCCGGTGATGATCTAGGCTGGGGATATATATCCCGAAGGCCAATTAAGATCCTGAGGGATATTTACTCGGTAAGTGCCTATTGCCACTGAAGCCCCTTCCTTCCCCTTCCCCGACATACCCTATACCTCACAGATATGTACAGCCTATGCTGTTTAGGGCTTCATAGGTCAATACCATCACCTTGAATTGTGCCTGAAAAGCTATTGGAAACCAGCTCAGACTCTGAAACACTGGTGTAATGTGCTCTCAGTGAGCCACTGCCATCAGAGATTGAGTCATTCCATTCTGCACTAGATGCAGCTTCTGAACAGCCATCAACGGCAGCCCCATGTAGATTATTATTATTATTATTATTATTATTATTATTAACAAACATTTATATAGCGCCAGCAGTGTACCTAGCACTTTACAAAGTAATAAAATAGACACCATCCCTGCCCCTAGGGCTTACAATCTGAGAGACAGGAGCTGGGGGAGAGACATAGGAAGGGGAACAGAGGGAGAGACAAGGGGTCTAACATTCATGAAGATGCGAGGTCTCAAGTGCACGTACTTGGCTTGGTTACGATGAGAATGACAGCAGGCAGGTCCATGTTGCAAGGATAAGGGTAAACCGATCGTAGGTATAGGAATAGTGGCTCAGCAGGATAAAGAGTCAGACAGAGCAGAGCGAAAGAGGTGAGTTTTAAGGAGAGATTTGAAGGTATGAAGGGAGGGGGCAAGGCGGATGTGGACAGGGAGGGAGTTCCAGGCATGGGGGGCAGCAAGTGAGAAGGGACGAAGGCGCTTAGGGGAGCAGGGAAGGCGTGGAAGGGTGAGAGAAGGGACAGAGGAGGAGCGAAGTGCACGGGCTGGAGTATGGAGGGCGATAAGTGCAGAGAGGTAGGGGGGAGCAAGGTTGTGAAGAGCTTTATAGGTGAAGACTAGGAGCTTGTGCAGGATTCGTTCAGGAAGGGGAAGCCAGTGAAGAGAGGAGAGGAGGGGCTGCACATGGTCGAAGCGACGGGTGAGGTGGATGACCCTGGAAGCAGAGTTTCGGACGGAGATGAGGGGAGAAAGGTGAGACTGGGATCACATTGCAATAGTCTAGCCTTGAGGCTTCATTTAATTTAATTTCATTTTCAGTTTTAATTTATAACCTGCACTCTTTCATTTGAGAATGACTCGAGGTGGCTCACATTCAAGATTCTGAATACATGGATGATGGTGGCTATGGCCAAGGGAAATTTCAGACTGGATGGGGCTCTCAACCCACCACGCTGAACCCTGGACCAGGATCCGTCTCAGATCCCGGTCCGTGATCAGGCCGTCCGTCCTTTAGACGTGCCACTGTCGGCCTGATCTCTGAGAGGGATCGGGGAGGGGGCGGGGCTGCACGACTTGTGGCCACTCAGCCCTGGCCCCCGCACTCCCTCAGCCGCCCGCCCATGGGGAGACAGGCTGGCGTAGTGGTCAATGAGGTCACTGTGCCCAATCCCATCCCATGGTTGGGACCCGACAGGGCTGGCAAGCAGACGTTCACCATGGCCATTGCCAGCCCCATCCCAGATCATGATGAACCTAACCACGATTCTGGAGGTGAGGCCGTCCTCACCTCCAGAACCATGGTCAATTTGATCCCGGCCAGGTGTTCACTGTGGTGAACATCTGGCGGGGAGCAAATAGATGTTCACGAGATCACTGCCACGACACGAGATCCACTGTGATTCAGTGTGGTGAACAGCGATCTCGTAACATCTGAAAATATCCCAAGTCTGATTTTGGAAGAAAGGACAACAGTCTCCTCACCTGGTGGAGTTAGTGGAAGATGCTTCTAGCCACAACCACAACAAGACGTTCCAAGTGCAACAATGGATACAGGAGCACCCCAAGGCCGCAAACCCGAGTGACCAAAGTTTGCTGGACCACATCATATTGTTGACTGTTTTATGCCTATTTATTCCAGGCAAAACATAAAGCCTTCACCACTTCAGTTTTCCAATTTGCTGCAATCTTTGCTTCATTTCATATCATTTTGATAGCTTTTAATTCAGCTTCTAATTTACATTTTCTAATTAGTCTACATTGTCATTTCTTGCTTTAGGGATATTTCCAGTCCAACAACTGATCATACTATGTTGTTCAGGTCTTTCCATCCATGTATGTTCTACCTAGCTTCACTGTCATTCCAAAAATTCTTGTCTGTTGGTTTGTTTCTTTATATTAATAATAATAATTATTATTTATTATTATTATTAAGCATTTATATTGCACCAGTCATGTATACTTTACAATTATAAGAAAGAGACACGGTCCCTGCCCCAGTGGGATTACAATCTAAGAGAGACAACCGGGGGGGAGTCAAGGGGGTGGGAAACAGAGGAAGAGACAAGGATACATACATGAACTCAGGAGGTTTCAGATGCACATGCTTGGCTTAGTTACAAAGGTGTCGTTACTCATTTAATGTTACACAAGATATGATAGTTCAGGATAAGTCAGCAAAGGGGGCGAGGGGAATGAGGAGCCAGGGAAAGCTTGACAGAAGAGGTGGGTTTTGAGGAGGGATCTGAAGTCTATTGCATGGTCTTGCTGTTCATTGACCAAATTCATCTTTTCCTTCTGTGATACAAATCCAGATATATACACATGGCCAGTCTAAAATCTTCATTGTTCATATGCGTTGACTGGCTCGCTGGGAACTTGTATTAAAAGATTTTTTTCAAAACATTCCGTCTTTAGTTCCAGTGTTACCTGGACAATAGTTAACTAAACAAAACAGAGTGAAGGAACATCTGCATTGTGCTGTGGCACATCCAGACTATACCAATAGCACCACTCTGTGGATTTAGGAAGTTATTACATTGCAAAACCCAGGAAACATAAATCAGTACAATGTGGTTTGCCTTACTTGAGATGAAGAATGCTGATGATAAAGGAGAGAACCAAAAAAGAGCCATATTTGCATTAGCAGGTATGGGGAAATGGGTTGTATTTCATTCTCAGACTAATTCAAAGAAGAACACTTCACATAAACGGTCTATTCATTGTCTTTTTGGGTGTGAAATGAATATAAGATTATTCTTATTTATATAGCACCAGTAAAGTGCTTAGTACTGAACAGTACGGATTAAAGATGGGCCTCTGCCCAAGGGGGCTTCCAATCTAGCTTGGGGTTTACAATCTAGGATTCAGTTGAATTGCAAATGCATAATGTGAATTCGATACGCACCCTCCATCTGAGAAGTTTGAAAACAGAGATCACAAAAGGATCACTGATTTTTTTAGTCAAATGTGTACATTTGCAAATATTCACTAAATTCAAACTCCAACCTCTTTAAGACGAGGAATTAATCAAACTTAATTAAGCCCAGGTTAAAGTGAGAATTCAAAATTGGTTAATTGGATTTGAAGATTCATGAATGAAAAATCTTCAAATTCAGTTGGTGAGTCAGATTAGCAACATTAAATGAGTAACTACACCTTTGTAACTAAGCCAAGCACGTGCACCTGAGACCTCATGAGTTCATGTTTACATCTTTGTCCCTTCCTCTGTTTCCCCCACCCTTTGTCTTTCTAAGATTGTAAGGCCGTTGGGGCAGGGAATGTGTTTCTTTCTTACAATTGTAAAGTACCGGGTACATGGCTGGCACTATATAAATGCTAATAAATAAATTAATATTCATAATAATAATAATAATAATAATATTAATAATAATAGAAGAAGAAGAAGAAGAAGAAGTCATCTAATTTATTTCAGCTACAGGATGTGATAATTGTTCATTGTTAAGAGGAACGTTACCATTGTCTTTAGCATGTTCAGGGTTGTGCAGCTAATCTTTAAGGTCAGAAAGAATGATGGCGTTCTCTAGCCTGACATCCTGGATTCACGGTATGATTTGTAGAACGCTATTTAATGCTGATGCAAACATTCCAAGCAATGGTGAGTCCACCTCCTCCCACAGAGAGGAGTTCCAGTATCTAATTGCCTCCGCTGAGAGGAAGTTGCATCTTACTGAGACTATCTAATTTCAGTTCCAGCCATAGGATTTTGTTCTGACAGCAAAGTTGAAGAAATCGCTATGATTATCAGGGGGCTTTTTCATCAGTTTATTGGTTGAATGAATGCACACACACACACACACGTATATGTAGGCTATATATCATACATGTATGTGGACATTCATTCATTCAACTACTAAGACAATTATATATGTAGGTGTGTGAATAGACACACATACGTATATACATTATACATATATATTATAGACACAGACAGGTGTTACATTTTATTATACACATTGCAGGGTACTCATAGAGCACACCTGCAGCCCTGCAACATGTATAATAAAATGTAACACCCATTTTATCAGTGTTAGAGTGTCCGTGTCAAAAGGGCCACACACACATACATGAGTGTGTATTATTCATTCCACAGCCAAAAATCTCATTCATGTCCAAAGAAAGGAATTTTGGGGGGGCTGTTTGATTCAGTACCTGTTCAGTGACAAGCATTTAGTGGGTAGGGATAGGTCTGAGGGGGAGGGGGGGATTTGAGGTGAGGGGGAAGTTTTTATTGCCTTGATTTTCTTGTTATTGTTTTATGAATTGTAAGTCACCCTGAGCCTCTGCAGGAAGGGCAGCATATAAATTTGAACAAATAAATAAATATGCATGCACACATACATGTTCAACCTTTTTAACTGGGGTTCCCAGCTATCTAATTCTTATATTAAATGGTGTCCATGCTTCCTGGGCTCCGCACCTCTGAGAAATCTCTGCAGGGAATTTGTTTTCTCCAATATTGCTTTCCCCTGCTTTCAGTTTCCCCTCCAAAAAAGTGAGGAGAAGAAGAAAAGGAATGAATAAAACCAATAACAGAAAAACATCAACTATATTAATTGGAATGTAGGGACCTTAATCAACGTGTTCATTTAAATTCAAATGATTGCTATCTACTAGGGGTGGAAATATCAGTATCAGATTAATCCGATACACTCGATAATCGGGTATATCGGATTAATCCAATAATCCGATAATCACCAGTATCAGCATACCGGTTTTTTAACATTGGCTGCTTTACCAGTTTTTTTACATTGTGGCCATTGAAATAAATGGAGGCAATGTAAAAAAAACGGTAAACCAGCCAATGTTAAATAACTATGCCGATACCAGTAAATCCGATACCGGGGAGATCCAATACCGATAAATCCGGTATCCGGTATTCTCCCCAGTGTCCCACCCCTAGTATCTACAGCTGTGTTCATATGAAACAGGAAAATTACCTGGATATATTTAATCCTGCAGTGCTTACAAATTCAGGGGTAGAAATGCACATAGCTACCTCAGATTAAGCTCCCTCAGAGTAATTTACCTGGAAGTCAGTGTCTTTTACTCAATATTTTGAGTAAAATATTTTGGTATAGCTAGCTACCTGGGCACTAGGGTTGCCATCTATACACATTTTTAAGGAGCACTTATGAAATATACATGTTGTAGGGCCTGCATTGGCACCTTAGGCACCAATGCAGATCTTGAAACATGTATTTTTCATAAATGTTCCTTAAACAATGGGTATTTTCAGATGTGACGAGATCACAGTGAACCACAGTGAATACCCACCTGTGGTCACTGTGCCCTGCATGTCTGTTCGGCGGCTGCCAGATGTTCGCCACACTGAACCCACATGGGGTCAATTTCAACCACGCTTCCAGGGCTCCCGGCGCAAGAATCCGCTGAAGCGTGGTGAAAGTGATTCCAGGCGGGCATCAATAAAAAGTAACGTCTGGTCGGCTATCACGGCCCGGAATCCCCGGCGGGATTCCGGGCCATGGTAAACTCGGCCAGACGCTGCGGCGGCATTGGCCACGCCACCTGCCCGTCTCCCCAGAGGGCGGGCGGCGAGGGATCGTGGAGGGGGCAGGGCCGTGCGGCCGCACGTTGTGCCACGCGGCCCTGCCCCCTCCCTGATTCCCCGCCGGGATACCCGGCACGTCTGTTTGCCATGCCTGGGTGATCCCGGCGGGGAATCTCTGGGTTGTTTTCGGGACGGGGCGAAGCCGCCCCGTCACATCTGAAAACACCCATTGCCATAGGTGGCAACCCTGCTGGGCACCAATCCTAAAGCAGCAGTCCAAATCTACTGTCCATTCCTCAGTCACCCTTCCCTGAGTCCACTCACTCCACTCATGGTTTGTTGCCAGAGTGTTCAGATGGATGGGGAGATCCATCTGGTGCTGACAGCGCAAGCTGCTCTGAAGAATCCATTTCCTAAGTCTTCAGTCTACCACCAACCCTTAAGCCAGGGAGGCATCTCTAGCATCCTGGAGTGTCTGCCCTGGGCCCTGCTCTTTCTGGGATGGTAATCTTCACCGATTGCCACTCCAGGGTGCAAGGTATGGCTAGGGGTGAGGAACCTCGAGCCCAGGGACCAAAATGCAGCCTGTGGCAAGTATTATCTGGCCCCTGGATCCAGTGCCTGTCTGCAACCACTGAAAAACTGAGCTCAGGGTAAGAGAGCAAAGATGAGGGTATGCACACAAGGATAAGGACAGATACACAGCACAAAATCATGATCTGGGCCCTCCTTTTCTTGAGTGCACCTTTAGAGCACCCCCAACATGTATGGACCTCGGAGTTTGTACTCATTTTCAAAGTGGCTCCTGGGACGGAAAAGGTTCCCCATCGCTGCTGTTATCCCACATCCCTCTAATACTGGCAGCTGCTCTTATGGAAACCTTGGTATTACAATAAACCCAAATCCTTCTCAAGTGTGTCTCGGGGCTATCACCCATAACTATGGGGCTAATCCTAATTTTGTCCTGCAGTGCCCCAGTTTGAGCAAAAATATCCCCATAACATTCAAAGTTTATATGCAAATGAGGCCCTCACTGTTCATGTCATCCCTCTTGCTAGGGTTACCCTTTGAAAGAAGACACTTATGAAAAATACATGGTGCAGGGCTGCATTGGTTCCAGTACAGCCCTGCAACATGCATTTTTCATAAGTGTCCTCTTTTAAAGGGGAGGTATGGTAACCCTACTTCTTGCACTCCAACAGATTAAAGAGAGCATTTTACCCTCTCCTGCAGCCAGGGGCAGTGCGTATTGCAGGACACCAGGGGCATTGCCCCTCCAGCCTGATCCCCCTCCACACACTCTTCATGCTTTTGAAAAGAAAGGGAAAAAAACAAAAAGGGGAAAAAAAACTCACCTGAATCCCAAAGGCAGCAAGGGGATGGAGGAGGGGGGGAGCCAGCAACCTGCTCCAGCTTTGCTCTGAGTCCTCCAGTTCAGCAATCAGCTGAGTGCTCAGTGTTGTTGTTGTGCCTCCCTGGACACATGTGCAGGCAGGAGCTGAGGGGGTGGGGGCCAGTGCCTCCTGCTGAGCCTGCTCTAAGGAGTCCCTTAAGGGACAAAACTTTACAAAGGTGATTTGGGCTATTGGGCTTAGAGCCCATGCTGCCTGAATGATGAAAGGTACTTTGCTTTTCCCATCAGTGGGGGCAGTGTTCCACAGAGCCCTATGGGCTGGTTTGAAAGACTCCATCTGGACTAGAGACTCAAACGCCCAGGCAGTGTGTGCCAGTGTGCACAGCTGCTGCTGTTGAGAGCTCAGGCTGCCTGCCTGTACCCCACCCCCTAGGGTGGGGTTAAAAGAGAGCTCTCCTCTTTTGGCATGCTGGTGATCTGTGCCATTTTTGTGGAGAGAGAGTGCTGGTTGGCCTGCTTTGTTTGTAGCTTTGTTACCTCACGCTGCTGCTGGACCTGCATCAGACACATCCCCATTGGTGAGTTAGTTATTTTTAGTTATTTTGCTGGGAAACACTGGTGAAAAGGGGGCCAGGGAGGCTGCTTTGCAGGGGGGGGGAGAGAATGGGGCTGCTTTGCAGGGGGAGGGGAAGAATGGGGCTGCTTTGTGGGGGGAAGAATGGGGGCTGCTTTGCAGGGGGGGAGAGAATGGGGGATGTTGTGGCAGGNGAGTTAGTTATTTTTAGTTATTTTGCTGGGAAACACTGGTGAAAAGGGGGCCAGGGAGGCTGCTTTGCAGGGGGGGGGAGAGAATGGGGCTGCTTTGCAGGGGGAGGGGAAGAATGGGGCTGCTTTGTGGGGGGAAGAATGGGGGCTGCTTTGCAGGGGGGGAGAGAATGGGGGATGTTGTGGCAGGCTTTTTCACTAATGGCTAGTCCTTGCATGAATGCTCCATGTTTAGTTTCAGCAGAAACTACCTCTTACATTGCAACAGAGCTGTGTAGCATGTTTTGGGGGACAAGTGGCAATCCTCTCTGCTGCTTTTATGGTGTGCTAAGGACTGCACATAACATTGTTTCCTTAAGATGGTTTGCTTTGCTTGCTCTGTGTTTGCATGATGCATTGCTACTTTCCTTCTCCCCTCCCAAGCATGAGTAGAAAGACCATTTTGTAAATTTGTGGGTCTACTGGTCATGGCTACTCTTTTCTTAAAATGGTCCCTTCACTGTTTCACTGCTGCTCTCTGCTGGAAAGTAGTTTCTGGCCTCTCTGCTTGTGACTGTGTGTCTTTGAGCATCTTGCCTGGGTTTTTTGTTGAGAAACAGAAATTCATTGTTTAAATTTTGATGGGGCTGGTTTGGTGCCAACAGAGGCCTGTAACTAGCCAAATCTTTTTAAAAGGCCTGTGTGCTTGGACAGGCATTTGGCTGCCAGGGATACGTTGCAGGTACTGGGGATGCTGGTCTCAATGGGCCTGTTTTGGTGGCAATGCAGCCCTGAAACTTGCCAAACTTCTTTAAAAAGGCCTGTTTGCTTGAACAGGTATTTGGCTGTTGAGGATATAGTGTTGGTACTGTGGACGCTGGTCTGGATAGGCCTGGTTTGATGGCAATGCAGCCCTGAAACTTGCCTAACTTCTTTTAAAAGGCCTGTTTTCTTGGACAGGCATTTGGCTGCTGGGGATACAGTGTTGGTACTGTGGATGCTGGTTTGGATGGGGAGTGTTTGGTTGCTATACAGGTCTGCAACTGCTCTCCTTGTGAACAGAGGAGAAAGTAGGTAGGAACATGGTAGAAGAGAAGGTTTCAGACAAAAAGGAGACCTCTTTCTCCTGTCCCCCATTGAACCCATCTTTTCCCTTACTCTTCTCGTGCATCAAAACCAAACCCTTTCCCTTCTACTCTCCTCTGTTGTCCTTCTCTTCCCTTTCAATCTCTTCTGAGAAGAGAATGAAAAGGATGCCATGAAAATCGAGGATTCGAGGGTTCAGGATAAAGGTAGGCGATGGCAATGTAATCTATTTTTGTAACCTGCTATGGTTAATTTGGACCTGGTGGGATAGAGTGGATGGGACCCCAGTAAGAGGGCTCTCTATCCCCCCAGTGGGAGTGCTTCACACAGCAGCAAGGAGTTCCCAGCATTAACTAATGTAATTTTCATCCAATGTTAACCCTGTGAACTCCTTGCTGCTTGGTTAAGCCACGCCAGTGGCCTACCGCTGTCCCTGGCTCCACCTACTGTTGTCCCTGGCTCCGGCCCACTGGTGGCAAAGTTGCCAGCAGAAGGTTCAACCCACCCACTGCCCCACCAGCCTCAAAAGCCACCAGCTGTCACTGTAGTGTCTGCAGCTTTAGACACTCCAGGCTACATCTAGGGTATTTTCAGTCAATACACTCATATCCTTCATATCCTTGACCAAGATGCAGGATGCAACTAAAACCTGTAACTTGTTCAGCAGTGAGGGAAGCATAAGGTTGTATAGGAGACAAAAGAACAAAGTCAGTTTCGTTATCATTTAGAAAAGTATTCATGACATATTGTTCAGTTTAATTTTCCACTTCAGCAACACTATTTTCAACCTACTCCAACTCGAGCAAGGAAAATGTTCATTCTGCCTCTTTGAAGTTCTGCAAGTATTTCTGGCATGGTGTGGAACCCATGATTGCTACTCCAGAGCCTCTGTAGTCTAGTGTTTGGAGCAAATGACTCTTATGCTTGAATTCCAGCTGAATCATTGCTTCATTCTATTACTGTGTGTAAATGACAATATCCTTACATCCCTGCAATCCTGGAATGTGCATCCTCATGGCAGGGAATAACCTTCCTCCTCATGTCATGTTTATTGCCAAGCAAATTATTGGAACACACTGCAAAACAATACATTGTTGAATTAATATTCTGAAATAATACATGATTTAATTAATATGCTGAATACACAACAGGACCTCTCTGTAAACCAGATGTTGCAGCTAAATAATAATGAATAATTAAACTTATTCATTTCAAATGCCACTTTTCATTGTAATGTGAAACCAAATCACTTTGCAACCTACAGAGCTGTTTCTGCATCCTTTCCTCTCCTAATTAACCATTACCCACACAAAAGCAATCTCCTTCATTTCATTGGGAATATACTCATGAATGAGGTCTAAATCAGATGGGTAAGTAGTATTGCATGGCTGGGCCCTCCATAGTCACAGTTTCTCCATCTTCTCTTGGATAAGGCATGACAAACATATGGATGATCACAAAACAACTCACTGTGCAGCAGAGGATATCTGGCAAAAAGACTAGGGAAAACAGTCAAAATTGCAAAAGTATTTAATGAGCTGTTCTGCACGCATGCAACAGGGATGGATTCACCGGGGGGGGGGGGGACTAAGGGGACTTCAGCCCCCCCATTGGTCAGCCATGGCTGACATCATGCTTGACCCTCCCCCCATGTCATGGTTGGGGGCAGGGCTAGTAAAATTCCTAGAGTCACAATGCTGCTTCCACTCCACTCTGTGCCTGCTTCAGGTAGGTACGTATTTTCGGGAGGCGGGGGAGGCTTGCTGCCATGTGGGGCTGTAGGGCTCGCTTGCTCACTGCATGGGAGGGCTTCAGGGGCAGGCGGGAAAGCCTGGGGGCTGCAAGTACCGGCCAGGGCCCCACCGGGCTTCCTCCTCTCTGGCCTGAACACGGGTGGCAAACCCCCCTG
>QEPC01008874.1:5573544-5613884 GCA_003113815.1 Sphenodon punctatus
GGTTATATATCTAGAAGAATGTCTCTTTGCATGGCATAATGTGCTTAATAGGCTGCCTTTTGTGGTGTCTTGTGTGTTGGATTGTGACTTGGCCATTTGGAATTTAGTGCTCTGCATGCACTTTATTACTTGTGTTCTACTTGTGGATGCTTGTAGTTGGAATTGTGGGAAACACCCAGTTGTAAACCATCATTGAGGGTGCAGGGAGCACAGACAACCTCCATTTTGAAGAAGGCCAAAAGCGCCGTTAAAGTTAATTCACATGCATACGAATTGGGCAGCACCCACCAGGCAGTGCCCCTAGGCCTGCCTACAGGAATACTTTAAGTAACTTGGGCACAAGCCCCTGACTTTTTTAGGACGTGAAAATGGGAGTCAGAGACTGGAGGCAGGGGAACAAGGAACCGAGGAGTGAATCCACAGGGAGCCAAGAAGCCAGGAGCCAAAGATCTGGAACCACGGAGTCAGGAAAGAGGGGAGAAACTGAGAGAGACAAGACACTGAGAGCCAATGGGTCAGGAACCAGTTAGACAGGAAAAGAGGAGGAAGGAGGAGGAGAAGGGGAGAGAGAGAAAGTTCTGACCAGCTTCCTGTTGGTACCAGTATGACTTATATATTGTCTGGCAACCAACCAAGACGCTGGGAGGAAGGGCAACAAAGAAGATAGACAGGAGGAGGCAGGATCAGGACCAAACTGGGCAGAGACATCAGGGAGAGAATCTGGGTAAGAGGCAGATTTAGAGACTGGCAATCCAGAACTCCAGAGGCTGGAGATTCAAGGCTGGGGCCTTACACTTGACTGAGCTTTTTTTTTTAATCGACTTTTACCCCACCCCTCCCACCAAAGGCACCATTGGCAGGGTGGTGTCATTGGCCAGATGTTTATCGTGTTGTGCGGGTCTAATGAGGAGTTCTCCAGATATGTTCTGGGTGGCAAGCTCCTGCAAATCCATATTCACTCTGTGGTAGGGGAGGGAATTCAGTTTGGATTTAATCCGTAACTGCTTGTAACAAGCAGTTACAGATTAATTCATACTGAACCACATCAGTGCGCAACACGCCCGTTTTGGTTCAGTTTCATTTTTTTTTTAAACTATGTATGTGAGAAATTGCTGCCATTTTGAAAAAGGGCAGCCAGTCTGCACATTTTGCACATGTACAGACAGGTTGCCCTTTTCCAAAATGACAGTAGCTACATAAAACAATGCTGCATATATGGAGGAAAATGCTATTAAACTAACCAAGGTTAAATTAAAACAAAAATTACTGGGAATACAGGATCAAATACAATTTAGCCTATTAAGTTATGAAATACACAGAACAGGACGAGCAGGGATGGTGCAAATACAAAATAATTATATTCTTAGTAGAACTAGTATCAAGTGATATTTATATACACAGTTAATATAACACCGGTAGCAACAATATCTGCAAAATTTACAATAGAACAAAGGCACAATGATGATCAAAAATATGTCCAAAAAAGCAGAGGCATGTGAATGAAGTATCAATATTTCCAAAAAGGCAGAGACATGTGAATATATTGTTGACATTTTGCTTACGTGTGTGGCTTCTTCAGGGTATAGTATTCATATATAGTCTCTTGGAGTAAAGGTAAATAGTCCCTTGTATCTTTAAATGTAGCTGTATTGACTTATTATCAGCTCAAAAACAATTGTTTTACCAATAGGTTTTTGAGCTGATAATAATCTTATTTTGTTTTAACATTTGAAGTACCAATATACAACATGCTGAGTAAAGCTCCTACTATTGAGTACAAGACAAGTGATAGAATACTTGAAAAGACAGTTATGTAAACTGGTGAGTCAAGTGTTACTTGTAGGGACACCAAATGGTTTTTCCAAAGAGGCCTATATTTGCATCACATTATGTTATTCTCAAAAGTGTGGAGGCAGGATTGCTCTGTCTCACAGTCCTACTGTGGTCTAGGGTCTGGTTTCCCAAGCCTTCATGGCTTATTTTATTACTTGTAACATTTCATGATTTTAAACCATTCTAACAGTTTTCGGGGGCTTAGCTCATAACTCTTGAACGTTTGAGAGCAGCAACTTTGTGAAGGGCAAAACTGATTCTTCCGTCATTTAACTCTCCAGGCCTACAGAGAACAGGTATTTCAAATTAGATGCTCAGACACCTCCAAAATATTACTGTACAATGCAACCAAAAAAAATAACACCTGTGAAATACTAGAATACACAATACCATACATAGTATGAAGGAAGCTTATGTAGTGTTGCTGCAAACAGCTGCATTATATTAAACTGTGTGATGCAGAAGTATGAGACTGCCATCTAGAGGTCTTAGTTGACTGACGTCTAGTCTCAGTAGTACTACTCCTGGTTATTCTGATTAGAGCTGAAACTAGTTGCTGCACCCACCAGAACAAGAACAGGTATATTTGACTTGACTCAGTAATATAGAGTACTAATTGGTACCTGATTAGTGCCCAACATGCTACCTGATGTACCCATTTACTCTTTTTCACCTTGATTTTTTAATTTATTATACAGATGTTTACAATTAAAGTACCAATCTATTTTACTTATGATACCAATTTTTCCACTCCCCATCTCAATTTTTCTTTGTTCTATCAATGTACCAATCAATAAAACAGTAAATTGGTAACTCGGGAATGCTAATGTCCAGTATTTTCTGGTACTAGGGTGCCCAACTTGGCACTTGAGTACTGATCGGGCACTTGATAGACTACAAGAAAATGCAGGTATTACCTGTGGAGAGCATCTGTGCTACCCATTTCAGCTCTAATCCTGAGCATATCAACAATGCATTTGCAATCAACATTGTTGTTGTCAGAATCCAAGAGACACCATGGCCTGAGGTTGGGGCCTATTAAACTTAGAGCAGAAAACAACACAGCAATTAAAAGTTGCAATCACCAACACAAGTCAACAGCAAAACTCTCCCACCTGCCTCCCAGGCAGTTCATAGGATTTTATGCCTCCTTTTCCCACACATTACCCCTGGCCAGATGGTAACCCTGGAAAATCCCAGAAGCCCTTTCCTCAATATTTTCACAAACATCAGGACCTTGACATGTCTGAAAAACAATTTTATTTCTAGATACGTCTTCCCAGTGCATACCCCTTCCAGAAAAATCCCAAACAAGTTTAAGTCCACTTTCACACCTGCAAAAAAGGGTCATTAGGAAGTCAGGAGAGGAACACCCATACAAATCAGGTGTGTCTGATCAGGTGTGAATGCCACAAGGCGGATGATTGAAGCTTTTGTGTGCATTTACAAGGACGATTGACAGAGCTGGATTTCGCAGCTCGGTCAATCGCTTTTAAAAACATGCATAAAAGCTTCAATCACACACTTCAGGGTATTCACACCTGATCAAAGACACACCTGATTTGTATGCGCACCCCTCTCCTGACCTTCTAATGACCCATTCGCGCAGGTGTGAAAGTGGATGTGCTCGTTCCGTTGGTTGACCGCCAGCTCCAGCTGGTGCTCCAGGGTCCCCGAGATCCGAACGAAGTCCTGGGTTTCCCTGTGCCCCCATTGTCCCCCTCAATGGTACGGCCATCTCCTGCGGGCGCCCTCTGCATCGCGGTCTTCCCCCTCCTCCTCCTGCAAGGAATGGGCTGAGGTACCCCCTCCCCTCGCTGCCCCCAGGGAAGACACCAGCTCCAGGAGCCCCGCCCCCAAGAGGAACGCCTCGGGGACCATCAGGGACCCCTCACGCGCCAGCCCTCAGAGCCCCCGGCCGAGGTCTGAAGCTGGAGGATCCGAGGCCGGCACCCTGGTCACCATCAGCCAGTGGACACAGGGGGACCTCAGCCACACTGAGGGGCTGGCCTCGGAGGGCTCTGAGACCGACATAGAAGGTAAGCAGGTGGGTGGGAAAGGACACAGACCAGGGGGAAGGTCCAGGGGGGGAAGGGGGTGCACAGGCCATGGACCTGCCCTCAGCAACCCCCCTACACCCTGGACCTCGAGGAAGGGGCCCGGGGGCCGCCGGGGACATGGACCACCAACCCCCACCCATCCCTCCCCATTTCCACACAGGTCGCAGCACACCCCGGCACCTGAAACAGCCTGGTGAGGGGGACGGAGGTGAGAAGCCCCAGGAACAACCAGAGGCCCCAGGTGAGGCAACACAACATGGGGGGGGAGGGGAGGCCCGGGGAGCCCAGGCAGGGAAACCAAAGCCTGGGTTGGGGTCGGCTGCAGGGGGAAGCTGGGGGAGGGCACCAGCCACCATCCCGAGGGGGGTCCCCAGAGCCCCCCATCCGCAGCATGGGAGGGGGGAGGGAGACTGGGGTGGCTAACCATCCCCTACCATGCACCCCAACAGGGTGACCCACCGGGGACCAGCAAGGCAGACCCGTGCCCCCGGACCAATGGATGAGGGAACACCGGGCATCGGTATGGCACCACAGGGAGGAGCAGGCAGAGGACATTGTCCGCTCCAGCGCAGAGCAGGGAGAGCGGATGATTGAGGCCATCGAACGCATGGAGGCAGCCACCAAAAGGGCCAGGCAGAGGCCAGGGACTGGAGACTCCAGGTGGAGGTGCGCCTCGAATGGAGGTGGGAACGCCAGGAGCACAGTAGGCAGGTGGAGGCATTCAGGTGACTGGAAGAGGCCATAGACCGGATGGTCAGGGAGCACTCAGCAAAGATGGACCAGTCCCATGACATAGGCACCTCGTTGCTCCTACATGCGGGTACTATGAGTGCCCAGCCGCCCCACCGGGCAATCTGCCTGCCCCAGCCCCGATGCTGAGCCTCTCAGTGCCCCCACCCCCACCACCACTGCCTCAGCCGCCGGCGCGCTCGCTGGGGCCGCACTTCTGCCTACCGGTCCCTGTAGGCCTCCAGTATGGCCACCCTCCCACCACAGCCTGACCCTCAGAACACTGGGACCTCCCAGAACACTGTTGGGGACACAGACAGTGGGGGGAGGGGAGCTCCCAGAGTTCCATGGTGCCCATCAGGCAGCTGTGAGGGCATCCCCAGAGACAGGGGGAAAGGGGTGGATGGGGGGAAGGTGGAGGGTGGCCTGAGGGAGGGAAAACACTGAGGGGGAGAGGGCGAGGTGGTGGGAGCACGTGTAGAAGGCTGAAACAATAAATGCATGGGAACCACAGTCACCTCCGTGTGTCTGTGTGTGGGCCTGGGGGCACAGAGGTGGGTAGGGGCACAGCCAGGGTGCTGCTGGGGGCCCCGGAGTGGTAGGGGGTGTGTGCAGCCTCAGCCCTTGGCCTCCCGGCTGATCCGCCTCGCCATGGCAGCACGGATGCACTTTGTGTATTGGTACTCCCACGGGTTCTCTGCATTCACATAGAGAGGCACGGGGCCAGGAGGGCTCTGGGGCATGGGGTAGTCGAGGGCAGCCCCCTCAGTCTCGCACACATTGGGCAGCACACAGCAGGCTCCGATCATGAGGGAGGAGGTCTCCACCGTGTAGTCCAGGCGGCCCGCGAGGCTCCTCCAGCGCTGCTTAAGGGCCCCGAAGGCCTTCTCGACCACAGTCCTGCTTGCACTCAGGCGAGCACCTCCACAGGGTTCCTGGTGACCGGATATACCTTCATCAGCCATCAGGTAAGTGGGTAGGCTGGGTCTCCCAGGATACAGGGGGGCATCATCACCCCCTCAATCTGGGTCATCCCCATGTCCGCGAAGTCTCTGTGGTACATCCGGGCATAGAAGGGAGAGATGGTCATGATCCGGGCATCATGGCTGCGACCAGAGTGATCCATGTATATGTCTATGAACCGACCCGGTGGTTCACGACCGCCTGCAGCTGCAGGGAGTGGTACCCGTGTCGGTTGACCTATTCTGAGGCCTCCCCAGTGGATGGGCACAGGATCTCTATGTGGGTGCCATCCACAGCGCCCATGCAGTTGGGGAATCCCCCAGACGTGAAGCCGGTAAACACGGCCTCCTGGTCCACCAGTTGCATCGCTCAGTCCAGGAGCACGCCCTCCACTGCCTCGCAGACGTCCCTCAGGATCCCAACGCCGAAGTGCTGTGAGACGGAGCAGCAGGAGTCCGGTGTTTCAAGGGCCCAGACCCCGATGGCCACCCGCTGGACCATGGGTATGGGGGCCCGCATGGGGGTGGCCTGCAACTCCAGCCAGGGTGTTAACAGCTCCGTGAGTTTCAGGAGGACGCACATGTCCATCTGAAAGTGCAATCTTCAGGCGGCCTCATCCCATTGGGCTAGTGCCCTGGCCCACCACCCCTGTGCCCGCTCCGTGACCCATACCCGCCTGTCGATGGGCATTGTGAGCAGGGCAATGCGCCCCATGGTCTCCCTCCGCCACTGGAGCTGGCCACCCGCCTTGCGAAGTACCGCAACTCTGCCCCGGGCGTGGAGGAGGACCTGTTGGGCTGCCCCGGACACCGGCTGGGCCCTGAGGCGGGCCAGGGAGTGCCTGCACCTGTGGTGGGCTCTCTGGACTCTGGCAGCGCTCCTGGCCATGCACACGTGCAGCCGGGTGGCCAGGTGCACCTCTGCAGTCTGGATGCACAGGAGATCCGTGTGCGAGCAGTACGACTCCGCGCACACGGCTAGGTGCATCCCGCAAGTGCCCAACCGGCCAGCTCCATGGTGACCAGTGCCCCGGGTGGGTTGGGGCCGCACCTGTCGTAGGTTGGGACCGGTGTTTCCCTGCCCCCCGGTCGCACCCTGCCAACCGGGCTCAGGGCCCCAGGTCGCCCTGGCTGCCCCCCTGACTGGCAGGCCCGGCTCCTGCAGGGTGAGCAGGCCGGGGAGGCCACAGGTGGCCCCATGCGCATACATGCCTTCCCGGCAGGGGGCATGGCACTTGGTCCTGCCCTCGGCCAGGCGTGTGTGGGCAGCAGCTGCAATCCTGCTGTCATCACCTCCCACCTCTCTGTGTTGGCTGCCTGCTGTCCTGGGCACCCTGATTAGTGCGTAGGCTGCCCTGTCTGTGTGCTCTGTTGCAGCAACTGGGCTGGGTCCGCACCCCACTCCTCGCTCTGTATCCATACAATGTTGCAGCCTGTGGCCTTATCGCTTGGCCTTGGAGCTTCCCAGCTTCCTCTCCCATCCTTCCAGGCTTTGTGGGGCTCCCCTTTCATTGTGTTTAGTATCAGGCACTTGCTGGACCATGACTGGCCGCACTTCCTCCGGGTTCGCAGGCCCCAGAACCCCAGGCGCCCCACATAGCTGGACCTTCCGCAAGATCATGGCCCTGTGTGACCTGTGACATTCTCCAGCTGTGCAATTGCTCCTGAGCTGTCTGGACAGCCTCATAGGTTCCTACGAGAGTATGAGCTCCAGGCTGAAGTACTGTGGGCACTTGGCGAGCGCCCACGATTGCCGGCTGCATGCGGAGGCACTGGGACTGTGTCCCTTTCCCGATGGGCGCATCCCAATGATGAGGTGCTCGCATGTAGGGTGGTCGGCAGTGAAGACCGTGTCTGCCCTCTCTGTGTGCAGCCTGTCTGGCTACACGGTCTGTCTGGCAGAGGGGGGCCCTGCCCTGGCTGTGCCCTTCTTTGGCTGTGTTCATGGGGCCGGAGGTTACCAGCGGTCCTGCGGGGCGATCTATCACCGCCTGTTGGATCTTGGTCATCTTCCGTGGCCCCCACCTGCGGATTATGGCTTGTTGGAGCCCTCTGAATCAGAGGTGGCGGTACTGGCTGGTGTGTGGTCCCGATCCAATGTGCAGGTGGGGCTCTCCACCCAGGATCCCTTTGAGGCTTACTACCTGGTTGCCCACCACATGTCTGAGCTGGGCTTCCATTGGGGCATGCTTCAGTGGCCGCACTTTGTGCACCTGGCAGGCCACCCAGCCCTGGGCCCCTTCGTGGCCCCCTGCAGATGGATGTGAGGCCCCCAGTGCCTTCCGGGCCCTGGATACTGGCGCTGGTGTTTGCTCCCGCCTCCGCCCTGGTGTTCCTGGCTCGCTGCTGTGCTGGCTGTTTCTTGGGGTTCCGCTTCCCCTGCCTGTGGCCCTGGACCCCATCCGCGGGGGCCCCCTGTCCACCTCTGCAACAGGTGTTCCCCTCTGTGACTGCCTTTTGCTGCGGCTGTGTCCTGAACCGTGTACCAGCCTCCGGCGGCCCGGGTGCCACTGTCCTTCATGCTCCGGCCTCCCTCCCTCCTGTGCCTGCCCCCCGGGTACCTGTGTGACCATGGGGTTCCGGGGCCCCCAGACTGGGGCTCCGGGTGCCCTCCCAGGTGGGGTGTATTGCTGGACTGGCTGCCCTGCTCCTCATCTCCGTCTTGCCTCCTTGCCATCCATCGCACCTTAGCTTTTGCATGGGATCCCTGGCAGCCTCCTGGACCATTCCCGGGCCGCTCCCTGGTCCGTGTGGCCTCCCCCTGTGACTGTGCTGTGCCCCTGGGCTTCCCCCCCATTCCAGGACTGCCTGTGTTGCTGTGGGGGTGCCCGCGCGGGCTGTGCTGTTGTGGGGGTTCGGTTTGCCATTCCCCTTGTCCTGCCCTGGCCCCTGGGCCGGCCTCCCCCTGCTCCCTGTCCCCACCCCTTCCCTCCCCCCTGTGCCTGTTGTGCTGTGTGTGTTGTCTGAACCGCTGTGTCCCCTTTCCCTTCCTTTCCCATGCAGGTGTGTGTGCGCCCGGGCGTGTGTTTGTGGTGTGTGCTCCATTGTGACCTCATTTTCCCTGTGCCTGTTGTGTGCACTGCCCTGGCGGCTCTTCTCCCTCTTCCCCCTCCCTTCCCTTTTCCTTGTGTGGGTGTTCCCTGTGGGCACTTTTGGCTTCGTTTGCCCTCTTTCGGCCATGTCTGCCTCTCGCCCCTCCCCGATGCCTTCTGGGTGTCTTGACCACAGCTGGGGATCGGCGTCACGTCTGTTGAGCTGCCCCGGCCAGTGATCTCATGGCCCGGTTCCCTGCCATGGTCCTGGTCCTGTCACACCTGTTCTGGGCCTTCTTTGACCATGGGGGATGGTTGGGCAGCTCGCCACCGCTGGGAATCCACTGTGGTGATTCGGGACCGCGTAACGTCTGAAATCACCCTCTCTCTCAGTGTGACCCTGTTTAAGGAATAAGGCATTCTCATAATCCCATAGAAACTCTCTATGGTTCATAGGCCTTCAACCAGAACAGTCTTCCTTGAGAAGCAGATTCCACTGAGTGACTAGGTTCCATTGTCACAACAAAATCCTACTTCTCTAAGGAACTAAAATGTGACACTATTTATTGAAATATAATCATTAGCAGTGTGCAATTCGTTTTTGTTATTTTAATTACTAAAACGAATGAAGACATTTGTTTTACTAATTAAAATATGGAAACCGCTGACAAAGGTAGAGAAAATGGACAAAACGACCAAAAAAGCATCCAAGTAAAAATACTTCTTTTTTTAAAAAAACAAAAAACCTGAACATGTGCAAAATGACCACCAGGGTAATTCTGCACATGTGCACCCTTTTCTAAAATGGTGCTGCAGAATTGGCACCATTTTGAAAAAGGGAAGCCAGTTTGCCCATGTGGCGGGGCCATTTGTGCATTTACAGACTGGCTGCCTGACACTGCCAGCACCACTTTGAAAAAGAGCTGGGCATGTGCACAATGGTTCAGTGGCCATTTTATGCATGTTTAATGATTTTTAAAAAATTATTCTGAATAAATAAAATGGGGGGAAATCTGTGAAAAACCAAAAATGGCAGGGTTAATTTACAACATACATGCCCCACCCAGGGGGGGCGGGTTGTAAATGAAAACTAAAATAGAAATAAATGATGTGCTGCCTTCTGCACACCCCTAATAATCATAGAAAACAATCTGGGTTCAGCTGCAAGTTGGACCAATTTTGTTTCCTTCTGAACATGTCTTGGAAGTTTTGTCCAGTATAGATTTTGGGCACCTTTAGACACAACAGTGATCAGGGGTGAAAACAGACATGATGCTAACCACCCTTTAACCACCCTTGGTCGTTATTTATGCATGTTGCAGGGCTGCATAGGGCACCAATACAGCCCTGCAACATGCCTAAATAACCACAAAAGGTGGTTGAAGGGTGGTTAGTGTCATATCTGTTTTCACCCCAGGTGTTTAAGAGGTTAACCACATGATTGTGCACTGTTTCTAAACACTGTCACTATTTTTGGCCACTGGTCTGCCCCCCATTAGCTTCCCATTAACTCCTCCTTGGTTGGACAGATGTCTCGAGTGCCTAATTACTGTGCCTGGGATGCACACATGCTTAAGTGGAATGTAAGTGTCCCCCAGATGCTTAGTCCATGCCGTGGGACGGTAAGTCCTCCTAACTGCCTAAAACAAGGGGCCCATCTAATTTCCTATTGCGGCTTTTTGCTCCAGCACATGCCCGGCTGGCAGTGACCGTACTAGATGCTGGGGTTAAATGTTACTGCCACAACCTCCAGGAATGGTAAGAGATATTGACATCAAAGGGTACTACTACTTGGGCATACTTGGGGTATCCCTGTTTGGGTACTGCTCTGTAGCCTACACTGTTTATTCTGAAGTTGTTTTAAAGTATTTTGTATTTTATGTATTGACTTTGTTATGGCCTATGGCCAAACAATAAAAGTTTGAATTAATGTAAGTGTGTGTTTGCCATTACTTCTGGCAAACGATCATAGAGTTCAACACAGAGCGTTTGTCTTGCAACTTCCTGCAAAACTGAAGCTGCTTTTGTCTTGCTCCTAAGCAGGGGGCCAGCAACCATCTCCCTCACCAGGTCTGCGTGGGAGAGAAAGGAGCGTAGTTTCTTCCGCTGGCCAGTCCTCTGTTCCCCACTCAGCAGCCTGAGCTGTGCCTGCTTCCCCTCCTCAGTCTCGAGAAGCTGGGAAGCAGTACCCGGCCCACCCTCAGCCTCCTCCCCACCTCCACAGTCCCAGCAGGGATGACCCAGGCCCCTTGGAAACAGCCTCATTCTGCATGACTCTGTACCCATGTGCACTCATTGAGTGTTCCCCACGCCCCATAATTTCACCCTGTCAGTGTGCTCTTTCTATGTGTCTTTCACGTGGATCCAGGAAATCCCTTTGTGAAAATGTATGAAACCATCTCAAAGAACCTTGATTACAAGGAAGCAACCTTCTCTCTTTTTTAGAACATTCATCATGACCAAGGGAAGGGGATTTAAAAATGACAGTGGTGTCTAGCAAGGGGAGGGAGCAGTGCATCATGGCATATCATGCTGGATTATACCTTCCTGCGTATTAAGCTGTGCAACACTGTCTCATTCCACTCCACCATAGTCCACATGGTATTTATTATCTTTGGGTAAATCTCCAGGAGTTGAGGGGCTATTGTAATTTGTGCCTGCTCCCAAGTGACATTATTTCAGACTTGACTGTAATTGCATTTAATAACTATTTCACTCTCTAGTTGTGGCTCTGTGTTCTGCCCATCAGGTGGAAGGGAAGGTTGCACTTCATCGATTTGATTTATTCATTGGACCAAATTTTTCTCTCACTCAGGTGTAAATCTTTCTTCAGTTTTAATTAAATCCTTGTTATTCACTGTTGCAGCTGAGAACACAGATGCATACATTTATCATCATTTCATCTCCATATAAATAAATGACTGTGAAAAGAAGCCCATGTATGTACAGTGAAAATAATGCGTAGTAAATAAAGATGACTTCCTGTGGTGTTCCCTTTTGGATTCATGATGATTAATTAATTTGTCTGCTCTATAATTCAGAGATTCCAAAGCAACCAGTCCTACCAATGCCCATTGCAAGAAATCTCTTACACATGGATTTCAGGGAAAGCTACACTGGATTCATCAGCAATTTTAATGGGATGGTAGTAAATGGAGAGTATTTTGCTTTCTGAATGTTCAAAAAATTCCTTTTATTTCTTTGTAGTCTCTAAATAGATACGGGGCCCAAATGCAAAATGTAGAGAGACAGGTGTAGAGCCTTGAGGAAGAGGGTCTGGTAGTGGTGTGTGTGCACTGCACAAGCTGGATGTCCCAATGTAAGAATGCTAAATAAAAACAACTGTTAATGGCAACTTGATTGTATCAGGATCTGTGGATGGAAAGAGTAACTGACTGAGCCTTTTTAAGAGAGGTGCTGCAGGAATGTGGAAAAGGGTTCAAGTGGAAGCTAAATGGGACCCTCCACCCATCTAGGGTTCATACACCACTTAGGGATTTGCAAAATCCACATGTGATACCATTCTTAGGTAAGTCCTTGCAGGACCAGGACCAGACCCCCGAGAGTTCAGCACACTGTCATTAGGTCACCAGTGCCCGAGAGAGGTTGCTGGAGGAGCAACAGAACCAGCAAAAAAGAATTATGGAAATGCAATGGAGCCAATAACCCAGGCTCAGCAACACTCCACTGCTGTGTCAGCGAGCTTAGTTAGGAAGGGGTTATCGACTAAGGCCACAAGCGCAGTCTTTGTGCCATGCCCAGGATAGAAAACAGACTGTGAAGGGCCCAGGAATCCAATAGCATCCTGAAGTGCCTGGAACTGACACATCACTGCCCATTCAATAACCTTCCCTAAAAAGGGAAGGTTAGAGACATGCCGATAACTGGCATTGGAATCGACATCAGTCTTGAAATTGTTTGTTCTTTTGGATCAGTACAGTGAAAGCTCAAACAATATGGTGCCAAGAAAGCTGTTTTATTTTATATACAGCATAAAAAATAAAAGTACACAACATAAAAAATATACAAAGCATCTCACATCCCTTTCTGTAAGCTAGAGAACCCCAACGACAGCTGCGAGATGATCCCCAGGTTCTGCTGCGCCCACTCAACACATCTGCAGAGTGGCCAACAGTGAAGTTCTTTCCAAAAATAGTTCCCCAGCTGCTGTGTCTTTATAGTATTCTGGTGTTACACACTCACTTCTACAAATCCTGCACATGTGTGACCACTTCTAGCTAGTGCAGCTGCATCTTTTCTGCCTGCATTCTCAACTTCCCAATTAAGCTCACTACTGATAAGGCTTCCCATAACATTTAGTTACTTGGTCTTGACATTCTGAATAACAACTTAAAAAATAAAAGTTGCCAAAGAGGCTTACATAAGATATATCCATTGCATGAAATGAGTTGCCAGTTCTCAATTTTTGCATTACATATATGTTTTTACACACATGTCAATCAAGATGGATTCTACAGCATATACAGGCCAAAAAAAAGATATATAAATGCCCACTAATCTGGCTCCACCGGTGCACAAAGGTCTTCTCACAATCTTTTCACTAAACTGCACCCCTGGACATTTATATTCTTCCAACTGAGGCTTGTAATCCAATTTCACATTTCTTCAAATGATGCCACAACTTACGCATGTGATGGCACATGTAAAACATTAAACAAAAAATTAATAACATAATACTTAATACAATTACAATAGGGTGCAATACCAAATTCAAAAATGCATCTGCCTTGAGGGACCAACCATAAAATATATCCCACCAATGATAAAGAGTAAGATGGGTTTCTTCTGTTACTATTCTTACAAGATTATCTCCTCCATGAGTCATGACAACTTTGTCATGCAACAAATTATGAGCAGTAGCTTTCAAATATTGTGTGACCAAAACATTATTCTTCAAAAACTTTTCAAGTTTGTCATAAGTAATGGTCAGGGGGGAAGCTATGGACCTAGCAAGGTGTAATTCACAGTGTATTAATCCTTAGTGGTAGGGTAATAAGTCAGCCTGTCCACTACATCAGTCAATTTGTCAATATTATGTCGACATTTTAAAACGAGGGGCCAAATCACCTGCCCTCCATTCCATCTAATGGCATGTGTTGATGCTACACACATGCTTTGAGGCCCTATCTCATGAAGGATCATATAATTTAGTGGAGATGGGCACCATTTACAAGCACCTGAACTATGTTCCAATGTACAGGGTTCATATATTAGGGTATCACTCGGGCAAACCAATCCATAGGTCCACACTTCACATTTGGTTACTTCATGTGTTCTGTTCTTATTATCTACATGAGTTCCATAAAACATAGGTGTCCAAAAATTATGACCAAATAAATGGGGCAAAGGGGTAAACTCACACCAAAGCTCTAAATCACTATGATTTTGTGCCACAATCATATTAAAAACACAATCTACTTGATTACACAAAGTTAACTGCGGTTGTGGTTTTATACACAAATGTACATCAATAATCAATAAACGTCACCAGACTTCTGGCAATGGGTTATATGCTATTTGCCTTAATGCATCTAATTGTCTAAATGCCAAAAGGTAAGAAACTATACACCAAGTTGCTTTAGCTAACATATGATCAACTATTAGTTGGTCCCAAGCTGTTTTATTCAAAAACTTCCATGCCACCCAAGTGGCCTTAAGCCCATGCAGGGTACTTTCAGGAATCTGGGGGGCCCATTTGGCTATTAATTTAAATGCATTAGAATTCAATTGTCCCAAGGTTTGTAACTTATTGGTCAAAGTTTCAATGTCATATGAATTAAGAACACCTGCTGCAGTTCCTAGTCCTCCCAATATGGTACTCATTGTATCCCTTCGGTTCTGTCTAGAGGCCGGTGTCATAGGTTGTTAGCGGTGGGCGGCTGCTATTGGAATGGGCTACAACATCTGCTAAAAGTGCTGTGTCATTATAAGTAGCTTGGGAATTGTTACTTATAAAGCACTTTATTACTGCTGTAATGCTTTCCTACCACAGGACTGTCATATTAACCACTGCCCATGATGCCACACCTATTCTTGGTACCCCTTGAGGGACTAACACATCACATCCAGGATCACAGTGAAGGGTTGTTTGCTATTAAACATATTTGAATAGCTGGACAGGTGCAATTTTCTGAGACTTGATTTTTGTGACTGACATCCCACCAACTTTCACCAGATATTATGGTAGTGGAATCCTCCACTCTGCATTACAATAAAAGTGGCCATAGACAACATCATGACAACAATAACCTTCATGATTTACAAAGGGGTATCAACCGTAGGTCTGTCACACCACCAAATCAGGAGTCCAATTGCTAGTAGTGTGAGGAAAATTAGCACAACAAGTCCAGCTCCTTCAACAGATTCAGTATAATCTAGCAACCACCATGGGGTAGGAGACAATGTTGGTGTAATCATTATAATAATACTTAAGAGCCATTTTCTAGCAAGCAATGCAGCTTTAACAAAGCTTCAAAGCTGCATTCAAAAGTACAGGAATCATGTCGTTAATTACTCCTGCTGTCTCAGTTTGTCTCTGTCGATACAAATGAGTATTGAGTCACTAGTTCTCACTACTCAGTATGTATTCCTGTCACCTGCGGCTATTACCGCCATGACAAATTTGCCAAGTCACGCACCCTGCCGTGTGTGACCTCCAATCACAACCTCTTTTTAACAATGAAGTGTATCCCTAGAAGGCCAGGTTATTTACACTCCAGATGTTGCCGGGCATGAAGATGACCAATAGATATTCCAGCGCAAGTCACCTCCATGAGTCCAATCAACAAAGTTGTGTAGGAATTAAAGCAAGCCAGGATATTAAGGTTTGCTTCACTTACAACCTTGTTTATTTCAATACCGGGTAAATGGGAACCTGAGTCTGTCGAGGTGATCTCATTTCCACCACAATCAGGTGCCTTAATTGCCACCGCCTCAGTCCACCCCTGCAAAGTACCTGCGGGGGTAAGCTGTCTCATTCATTATTTGAGCAGTGTGTTACTACAGCTCACAGTATTCACAAGACAGGGAGTGCCCCTGACTGTATCTCATTAGCATAGAATATGGGGATCTTTCTTCATCTCCCCCAAGGCGTCATTAGGGACTTCCACCCCTTGGGCCTGGATCATCTGATCCACAACATTGCTGTATTGGGTAGTTGGGGAGGGGTCCCTGGCATGGGCATGATACATTGTCACAGGGATTTTCCAAATAATTTAAATCACTTATTTCCACAAATCACCTCCCCACAACAGCCCATCATGGATGAATCAATTTTTATTCTCATTTGGGGGCCCAAAGAGTTTGTATTTGCAATGGTTCATGAGTTTATACACAAATGCATTGTGGGTTGGGATATCTCCAGTGCAGTCTGATCAGTTGGAATGTCTCTGCCCATGCTAAATGAAACAGTGCCCTTAATTGGCTGTAAAACAGATTCTTTTCACACCTGCTCCCCCCTAAGATATTCCGCCAAGCCATTTGGGAACCAAGCATAACATTTGTCCCTTTCTGACAACTACTCAAAGGGAACTCCTCACTCAACTATCCGGGGAATGCACAGAACCTGTGGCACTGCGGAAGCAGTAGGGTCCAATAATACTGCTTCCCTGCTTTGCAGCTTA
This sequence comes from Sphenodon punctatus, assembly GCA_003113815.1. Classification (NCBI taxonomy): domain Eukaryota; kingdom Metazoa; phylum Chordata; class Lepidosauria; order Sphenodontia; family Sphenodontidae; genus Sphenodon; species Sphenodon punctatus. The sequence goes on from QEPC01008874.1 coordinate 5,589,804, forward strand.
GGGTATTTTCAGATGTTACGTTACCACACTCAACCACAGTGAATCCCCTGTGGTGGTGGATGGTCCCATAACGTCTGGTTGCTTGCCGCCAGATGTTCACCACAGTGAACCACCAGTGGTAAGCCAAATAATCATGCTTTCGAGGATGGTCCGGGCACCATCCCCGAAAGCATGGTTAATTGAACCACGACCCAGAATCGGTGGACGGTAACGTCTGTTACCACCGCCGATTCCGGGCCATGGCCCAGACCCCAGATTGGCCGCTGCACCCACCCGTCTCAAGGAGGGCAGGTGGCTGGGGGAGCATAGGGGAGTGGGGCTGTGCAACTGCATGTTGCGCCACACAGCCCCGCCTCCCCCCCCCCCCAGATTCCCCGCCGGAATCAGCCGGCACATCTGCTGGACATGTTTTTATTCCGGCGGGGAAGCAAAACGTGATTCCGTAACGGGGCCAATAGGCGCCCCGTCACGTCTGAAATCACCCTTAGTCTGCCCTAGCAGTCTGGTTAATTTCTTCACTTAAACACAAACAAAATAACAAGCACCAAAACAAAACCTGCAGCTTTTGTTCCGGGACCTCTCACTAGTTCTAATCCACAAAGAAACCATTTATACCTAGTTATTTAACTAAAAACACTCCCATTTACCAATGCTTAAATCACAAACCATAAACAAAGCTTTATTTTCTCCTTAAATCTTTCTATTGCTTAAGCTACTTCCTTTATTTCGCTCCTTACTCCTAGCATCCAGTCAGGTTTTCTTATTGCCTTCCTCTGCATACATTCCATTCTTGCCCCCTGTTTTTCATCAGTGCTACCTTCACTTAACCCTTTATTCACCTACTTTTTCAACTAAGCACATCCTTGGAAATCTATCTATCAAAAATACTTTGCTCTACACAAGCAAGGTAAATTCTTGTTAAAAACATATGCTTTTCCTGACTTTGCCCTGCGCTGGGCAAATTCCTATAACAACATATATAATATTATTTCCCCAAACAAACAATCAACAATTTCCTTAATGTTGAATAATCGTCATAACTTTATAAAAAACCTTAACAGCAAAAAAGGTGCCACATATCTGTGGAAGCAAAATCTCTCTGCCCTCACTCCAAAGCTGTTTCCAGCATTCTGCATTGCAAACATTTGGCTATCTCACAGCTGCTAAACAAATCACTCCTAACCTGTTGTTCTATCCTCTCCACAACCCTATTTTTCTGTGAAGAGCATGCAATCAATTCTGGAGACTCCCCTATTTCTTTTTTTTTGCCCCCCTTGGGGCCCCCCACTGTAGGCATTTTCCCTTAGGTGGGGGCACCTCCAGAACAACTTCAGAGACCGCTTCCTTGCCCAACCCGAGACTCCCCACCTCCTGCAGGCATTTTAATTGCCTGAGGCATGGGCTCCCCTGGGGCAAAGCAGCTCTGTCACCGGTGGGGATAACCGGCACAACATTTAAGCCATCCCGGACAGAGGTATCAGCCCACCCCTGGATCTGGGTCAGCTTGGGCCCAGCAAAGTGTTGGCACCACATGGCAGGCTCAATGATTTGATCCCATCCTTGTCGCCATTTGTCTTTAAATTGTTTGTTCTTTTGCATCAGTACAGTGAAAGCTCAAACAATATGGTGCCAAGAAAGCTATTCAGCAAAAAAGCTGAAAGGTTAGTCCGGCCTCCCTCCACCTGGACAGGGACGTGTCCCAGGCCCGCTGCGAGGAATTTGTCAGCTACTTCGTGGACAAGATCACTCGGATTCAGAGCAACTTTGCAGCCAGATTAGAGGCAATAGATAGAGAGCGCGGGGTGGTGGAGCCCCGTCTGGTCCAGCTTTGTGGGGGGAGTTTCAGGAAGTGACGCTGGCCAATGCGGCGGAAGTCCTGAGGTCTGTTAGGGCCACATGTTGTGAACTTGATCCATGCCCGTCCTGGTTAGTAAAAGCTTCCAGGGAGACGTTGGGGACGGTGCTGGCGAGGATAGTGAACGCGTCCCTGCAGAAAGGGAGGTTGTTGCCCAGTCTCAAGGAGGCTGTGGTGCGCCCCCTGCTGGAAAAAACATCGTTGGACATGGATGTCCTCACCAGTTACCAACCTGTCTCTAACCTTCCCTTTTTAGGGAAGGTTATTGAACGGGCGGTGGCACTTCAGCTCCAGACGCATCTAGACAGCATCTGTTTCCTTGACCCATTTCAATCTGGGTTCCGCCCAAGCTATGGCACTGAGACAGCATTGGTGGCCTTGGTCGACGATCTCCGCTGGGAGATGGATGCAGGATGTTCAACATTTCTCAACCTGCTAGATCTCTCGGCTGCTTTTGACACCGTGGACCATGGGCTGTTGTTGAGATGGCTGCGTAACCTGGGGGGTCTGTTCTTGAATGGTTCCGTTCATTCCTCTCGGTGAGAAGCCAGCGGGTGGTCCTGGGGGAGGAAATATCTTGCCCCCATGCCTTATCATGCAGCGTTCCATAGGGTTCCATTCTGTCTCCATTATTATTTAATGTTTATATGCAGCCCCTGGGGGAGGTCGTGAGGGGGTTCGGGGTGCGTTGTCACCAATATGCTGATGATACTCAGCTGTACCTCTCTTTTTCAGCGGACCCAGACCCTGCTATCTCGGTGCTATCCCAGTGTTTGGAGGCCATGGCGGAATGGATGTGGCAGAGCAGACTGAAGCTCAACCCCAATAAGATGGAGGTGATGGTGGTGGGGAGAGCGAAGGAGGTGTCGGGCCCCCTTATTGGGGGGGGTTCACCCTCCTGTAGCTCAACAGGTCCGGAGTCTGTGGGTGGTGCTGGATGCAGACCTCCGCCTAGAGTAGCAGGTGGAGGCAGTCGCAAAGGCTGCCTTTTGCCAGTTATATCTGGTGCAGAGGCTGCATCCCTTCGTCTCCAGCCCGGACCTGGACTCCCTCATCCATACCTTCGTCACCTCAAGGCTGGACTATTGCAACGCGATCTACGTGGCGCTTCCCTTGTGTTTGGTCCGGAGGCTGCAGCTAGTGCAGAATGCGGCGGACCGTCTCCTTTTGGGGACGGATCTCCGAGAGCACATAACACCAGTGCTCCAGGTTCTGCACTGGTTGCCGATAGCATACCGAGCCAGATTCATGGTGTTGGTATTGATTTACAAAGCCCTGCACGGTCTCGGCCCCTCATACCTCAGGGACCTCCTCACCCTCCGTGCTCTGGAGCGACTCCTGTGGTCTGCCGGGGGTACCTTCCTGGAGGTCCCCCACGTTAAGCGGGGGGCCACAATGAAGAGGGCATTCTCGGTGGCCAGGCCACGTCTCTGGAACTCCCTGCCGGAGGAGGCCCGCCTGGCCCCAAGCCTTTTAGTATTTCGGCGAAGATGCAAGACCTGGTTGTTCGCCCGGGCCTTTGGGGAGCGGGATGGGTAGTTGGGTTTTATTCCCTCTACCCCCAGTAATTTATGGCCCAGGCCCTGTTTATATGTTGTTTTATATGTTTTAAATTGTTATATATGCCATTTTAGGTTTTGCATTGTTTTTATGATATTTTATGATTGTAAGCCACCCCGAGCTGGGTTCAGGATGGGGCGGGGTATAAATTTAATAAATAAATAAATAAATAAATATTTTATTTTATATACAGCATAAAAAATAAAAGTACACAACATAAAAAATATACAAATCATCTCACATCCCTTTCTGCAAGCCAGAGAACCCCAACAACAGCTGCAGGATGATCGCCAGGCAGGGCCAGCTCCAGGCATGTGCCACATGTGCAGCCGCACATGGCCCCGCGGCCAGCTGGAGTCCCGCACTTGCTTCGTTGGGCAGCAGACTGCAGCCAGCTTCTCCCCCATTAAGTGATTCTTCCTCCCTTCCCTGGCTCCAGACCCCATCCCTCACCTGCCTCTGCCTCCTAGTAGCGCAGCAGCAGCAGCAGCAGCAGCAGGGACACGATCTGGGAGATAAGGCTGTTTGTTTACAAACAGCTCCTCCCCATGTGCTGATCAGAAGGTTGCTACCTTTTAAAGAAGGTTCTTTGAGGTAGCTCCCAACATTCTCACAACTGGGTTGTGCATGCTCACCCTATTCAAATAATAGACCACATGATGGTCTTGAGCTCCTCTAATATAAAAAGCACCCTCCCGTTCTAAATGACAGGTCCTTTCAACCCTTTCTAGAAATATAAGAAAAGAATTCCATGCGGGGCTGGAAGGGTGGGTGTTGTGAGAATGTTCGAAGCCATCTCAAAGAACCTTGTTGATAAGGTAGCAACCTTCTCTTCTTTGAGTGGCTCCTCACATATTTTTACATGGCTCCACCAGGTGGGGAGTCTGTGGGCGTGCCAGTGCATGGGTGGGGCATGCACACGGCTGCACACGCATCCCCACTCACCCACCACTCATCCACACCCACATAGTAACCACCATTTCCCCTGGTTGCTCCGTGCGTGGGGGTGAGTGGGGATGCATGTTAGGTGGGCACGCGCGTACCCCCACTCACCATGGGCGCGTGCATCACATCATTCACACGGGGTTCCCCCACCCATGAACACACAGAAATCTGCGTATTCATGGCTGGGAGGAGAGGCCCATGTAAAAAGGGCCACATTCTCACAACTGTCTTACTTATTCTATCTTAGGTAGGAATTTAGGATGTAAAGCAATATCTATTCTGTCTTGGAAAATAAATCTGCAAATATGGTTCTGAGATTATTATGGCTGCTATTTCATTAACTCTTCTTAATGAAGTTATTGCTAACAGGAATACTGTCTTTAAACCCACACCCCATAACCAGTTCATTTGTGCCCCCATATAATCAATTCGCACTGCCCCGTGGGCACAAATTAAATGGTTATGGGGTGGGGGCAGTGTCAATTGATTATATGGGGGCGGGGGTGCAAATGAACTGGTTATGTTGTGGGAGCAGCATGAACTGATTATGGGGGCAGCACTGGCAGCAAGAAGCAACAGGCCCTGGAGGCCAGACTGGCTAATTTCACCCCCTCCTCCAGTAAGGCAGTGGACGCAGTCAGTCTCTCTGTGGCTGCCTCACTGCCCGCTTGGCTGCCCCTGCAGTGGAACCACTCCTGGGGAGTGGTGGTAAACATTCGGCTGGGGAGGGGGGGAAGCATTAGGAGGCCATGCTTCTCCATGGTTTCTCGGAGGGGTGGAGAATGGGAATCCTTCCTGTCCAGAGGGAGTAAGTTTTATGTAAATTTACACATTTGCATAATTAGGTGGGGCCTAATTATACCAAGACTTCACACATGGCCTCACAAACCCTGGGGCCAGCCCTGTCCCCAGGTGGGCCCCAGGTTCTGCTGCGCCCACTCAACACGTCTGCGGAGTGACCAACAGTGAAGTTCTTTCCAAAAATGGTTCCCCAGCTGCTGTGTCTTTATAGTATTCTGGTGTTACACACTCACTTCTACAAATCCTGCACATGTGTGACCACTTCTAGCTAGTGCAGCTGCATCTTTTCTGCCTGCGCCATTCTCAACTTCCCAGTTAAGCTCACTACTGATAAGGGTTCCCATAACATTTAGTTACTTGGCCTTGACATTCTGAACAACAACTTAAAAAATAAAAGTTGCCAAAGAGGTTTACATAAGATACATCCATTGCATGAAATGAGTTGCCAGTTCTCAATTTTTGCATTACATATATGTTTTTACACACATGTCAATCAAGATGGATTCAACAGCATATACAGGGCAAAATAAGATATATAAATGCCCACTAATCTGGCTCCACCGGTGCACAAAGGTCTTCTCACAATCTTTTCACTACAGCGTCCAATGATGGCTTCATAAGCAGAGGCCAGACAATAGCTACTTTAAGACAGCTCGGCACTCTACCCTTCCACTCACCCCAACTAGCAGTGGCTCCAGTGTCTCCCGGCTGGTTTTCACCAGCCAGAACCTGTGGCTCGCACAGCCTTCCAGCACCTCCTCTGCATTGGTGGCAACAATGACTGAAACCAATCCCAAAAAAGAGGACAAGGCTGGCTTCCCCCAGCTCTGACTCCGCACCAGAAATGGTCATGCCAAAGTCGTGGTGAATATGAGCAATTTTTATATGTGAAGTAATTGATAAAAATGTCACAGCGAGCATTGGATACCTCCAGAGCCTGGTGGAGACAGACTGGACTAACCAAAGCCCTCCCTACCCAGAAAAGCTCCACTGGATGCAACTTTGCAGATGCTATGATGGCAGTGAAGAAAGCCTTTTCCCGAGTACCGAGTCCCCTTATATCAAGGCAGGAAAAGCCCCTATAAGGTGGTATATGCCCCCTGGCTCCCCGTCCTGCCCACTCCACATTTTCCCTTCCCTCTGATGCCTCCTGCTCCCCTTCCCTGCCTCTTCTCCCTTTCCATACAAACAGAGACTTGACAAGCTGAATATCTTCAGCTTAGAGAAGACTAAGAGGCGACATGAAAGAAGTTTATAAAATCTTGAGTGGTGTGGAATGAGTAGATAGGGAACAGTTATTTACCCTCTCAAATAGTACTAGAACTAGGGGACACTCATGAAACTAGCTGCCGGCAGATTTAAAACAAATAAAAGGAAGTTCTTTTGCACTCAATGCATAATTAACCTATGGAATTTGTTGCCAGAGGATGTTGTCAAGGCCAGTAGTATAGTTGGGGTTAAAAAGGGGCTTGATAAGTTCATAGATAATAGGTCCATTAATGACTATTTACCAAGTCGCTTATGGGATGAACTCCTTACTGTCAGGAGCTGGGAGTGAACAATGGGGAATGGATTGACCATTGTGACTGTTGGTTCTTCTCCCATGCGATTGAGATTGGCCACTGTCTCGGAGGACAGAATGCTGGGCTTGATGGAACATTGGTCTGACTCAATATGGCATTACTTATGTTCTTAAGGCATTTCCCTGAGGCACCTTACCAAAAGTGGGGCAGTCACACAACTCAGGCTTGAACTCTAAAGGCAGAGCAGAACCCAGCAAGCATGGGTCCCAGCTAGAAGTCAGTAGGGTGAAGTGCTTCTGGAGCTACCCTGGTTGGGTAGGTTGGTGGAAAGGAAATCCTGACCAGGGAAAGGAGAAGGGGGTTCAGGAAGGCCCTCAGAGCAGGAGCCTACTACTTCAGGCACCCTGATGTATGGGACCCTGAGGGCAGAGACACCATGACAGTCAGTTGCCTGACTCAAGAGACCATCCTCTCTGGCAGGGAGGCTATGCTATGAACTCTGATTTCTACAGAGGCCAGAGACATGGGTGGAGACCTGTGGTACTAACATGAGGAGCTGCTCTACAGACTGACAGCACTTCCAAGTGCAGAGAGACAGCCAGAACTGGGAAAGCCAGAAGTTAGAAGGATGCCAAAAGTGAGTTTGGGCCCTGATCCTGCAGTGACTTTTGACTGGGGCCACACCACCTTGCCATGCTACACCAATACATGACTGGCATAGAACCCCTGCTTTCTCATCATGGCAACTATTCAGTATGGTAATATCATTTGTCACTGACAATGCTTCAGTGTAAAAAATGCCTTGCAATCTGTGACCGTTTTTAAACGAGCAAGCTGAAGTGTGTATTTGTGTGCACTTAGTGGCGTGCACACTTACTTCTGGGGTGTGTGTGCATCAGATGGACTGGGATTAGTGTGCATTGAGTGTGCGCCTCTTCCCACGCACTGCCCACTCATGCCCCCGCACGGGGCATTCCCCAATGCTCTGTGCTTGGTCATGAGTGGGCAGTGCATGGGTCACGGGAGTGTGACCCCACCCATGTTGTCTTCAGATGGGCACTCGGGTAGGTGGAGAGTGTCTCTTTTTAAAACAACCTTTGTCTAGTTTTCCTTCATGACAATTCATTTTACAGATGAGGAGCTGAGGCGGAGAGATACTGACTTGCCAAAGGCCACCTAGTGAGTTCATGGCTAAGAGGGGTTTTGAACCATGGTATCTTCCCATACATCTTTTTTGAGCATGTGAGTAATCCCATTGACTCCCAGGCTGCTCACATTAAATGCACTTAAATTCCTTTCTGCATTTCGGCCTATTGTTGTTTTGAGGCCTCTGTCGCCAAGCATCAAAGGGCTTGGTAAACTCTGTACATAGAGGCTAATCTTGCAGCATGATTTGCAAGTGCAAGGGACTCAGGGAGCTGTTCTTCATAGGGGTTCCCTGCATGCAGAGTTGGGGGAACCCAGCATGGGCCAATCACCGATAAGTCTGTAAGATACACTACTGTGCATCTCTTCTAACGCTTGTGATCTGTAGATGAGGAGTCTTCCTTCTCTGGTCCTTGGCAGAACTCTCCGTCCTGCGCACTGGTAAAGGATTTGCTCACAGTGAGCCTCTTATCACTTCTGCTGCAAATATCACTGCATTCTCTTTTAGGGCAATGGCAGTCAGCTGAACAAAAGCCTATCTTCAAGGCCTCTAGTCCCACCAGGTGGGTTTAAAAACCTATTGTAAGTTGGCATGGTGTCAAGGGGTCCAAGATCTTTAGATGCAGAGACATAGCAATGGTATCCATGGGGGTGCAGGTATTAATCTCCGAAGAAGTACCAAACTTTAACAGAACTATTGCTCCAGTTATTTTCCTGTTTCTAGGCAACCTAGCTAAAGATGAAGATGAATTAAGCATTGTGCTAATTCATGACAGACTGACATGCCACTTTGACAGCTATTTTTAACCAATGTAAATCTATGTGAACGCACCCCAGCAATTTAATTCCCATGCAGTGGCTGGGGCCAGTCTAATACAGCTAATGAATGTGTTCTCACTTTTGTAGCATGTATTTAGTCCTGCGCAAGGCTACCCAACAACGTTGTGATTTATACAAGCAAATAAAGATGACAACTTGTACCCTCAAGGCACTGACAAACTAGTCTCACTCTCAATCTAGAGACCCAAGGGAAAGGCAGCCCCACGCGAGATCCATCTGCACAGCATTGGCCGTCCCTTCCATCGCAGATGACATATTCCGCAGCTTCTATGCATAGAGACAGGGCAGAGGCAGTGACAGCTGTGAGATGAGATGTTGCCAGCCATAATGGTTGCAATGGAACTCCTTTCCCCTGGAGGTTCGTTTGAGCCCAAGCCAGCATCTTCCGGAGGCAATGTAAGCTCTTTCTCTTTGTAAAGGTATGTGGCGAGCAGGGATAGGGGGTTTTGTGGGTGGGTTAGGGTAGGGTTCTGAGGGAGGTTGGAATGGGACAGGGGGAGGTGGTTTTGGGTGGAGGGGGTTGTGAGATGGCTGGGGGGTTTGTATTTGATTGTTTTTATAGGGTTTTATATATGTTTTTAGCTGCCCTGAGCCTTTTAGGGAAGGGCAGGATAAAAATTTTAATGAATGAATAAATAAAATAAATAGTGCTAAATCCATCCATCCACCCACACACTAGCGGGAAAACCACTCCACACACTGAAATCACTCATGTCATCCAGGGTACATGGTTAGTTTTACAGACATTTATGCTGCTATATATTTTTGTGGTTATAGTATCCCTCTACTAACTGTTTACCAGTAGCTGTCCTTTGATGTAAGGAATCCCTATGGCATCTTGGGTGACCACAGATGGTAGGTTGAGCAACAGGCTTATCTACACGGTAACGGCAGCTATGTGTAAGAGGCAGCTATAAGCTGTCTGCAGCCAGGCTTTCTAGGATCACAGTCTACTTAAAGTGCTGCAAGAAGAAGTGTATTTGCACAAGCAGAAATAATGGACAAATGTGTTTAATACCTAAAGCGGCTAGCATGATGTTTGGTACTAACACCCAGAATCTACTTTCAGACACAAGTTATTTCCATTATACTGCAATAGGAATGTTAATCATAAGTAGTCACTTACTGCCCAGTGCCCACCTTCTTTCCTGTGCACCTTAAATCCCTGTACACCTTAAATTCCTTTATCCAGAAGTTGTTCCAAGAGTTGGTGGTCTTCTAGGGAGTTCCTATCAGTGTGATCCTGCCTGAACTTTGCCAAAGGGTTCAAAGAAAGCCTCAAGCCTTCATAAAGGTTGTTTTCATACATGATGGCAGCAAGCAACTCTCATGGACTTACCTGGTCCAGAGTCAGACTACCACCATGGTTGGGACCGGTTCCAGCTCCTAAACTAACATGACAGGGTCCGGGCCATCGAGCAGGACAGGGAGACACACGTATGTGCATCTGCCCAGCCCCACCTCCGCCCTGTACTCAGAGGTCTGCCCACCCTCACTCCTGTTCCGATCAGCAGCCATGGTGGCCAATGACTGCTGCCAGGACAGCTGGGCAGGGTAGCCGCTCCGACCCGGCTGGGAAAATTGGGCTTTCAAACATGATAGTCTGCTTTATTCCCAGTTGGGTGGCAGGATCCGGCCATGGTGGAGGCTAGCATGGGCTGTGTCTTGGTGACTTTCCTGAGTCACAGTCCACACTAGCTCTATCCCATGCCAACATCTGGCACCCGGGAACTAATGTGACGGTGGCCCATGGGTTAAATTGGGTAAAGTGGAGTAAAGCGGGCCACCATCACGTCTGAAAACACCCACAATCTCCATGCAGATCAGAGACTGAGAGTCATGTGGGTTTTAGCTGGTGATCCCTGGATTTTAGAAGGTTGAATTTCCTGTTTGCTCCTGAAGAGATGATTATATGCAATCCTGAGCAATGCTACCCACCAATGTTATTTACACAGTGCAGTGTTATTATTTATCACAGCCCAAGACAATGAGGTAGATAGATACACTCTGATAACAGTAGGGTTGCCACCTCTTATGGTTTATAGGGATGGCAATTATGATTACGGATCAATCCATAATTACCTGTAATTGGCAGTTTTGGATTGATCTGCAACAACCGCCATTACGGATCTCGTGGCAGCACCGGCTTGCTGTGTCAGGGAGTCTACTGCATGCCAGCAGCCAGCACTGAGGAACCAGATTGGTGTGCCTTTTTAAAATTTGTAAAAAGGGCCAGAAAGCCAGTGGCAAAGCTGCACGACCAATGGTCATATTGGGATGGAAAAGGAGGGGGTCAGAGGCAGCCAGGGGGGTCAGGAGGTGGGCAAAGGTGGCTTTGCTGGTGAATTGCCAGCCACTTTTTTGGCTGGCAATCACCCAGACAGCTCTGTATTATTGGCTGTACTGCTCTGAAGGAGGTTGAGGTTCAAACAAACAGAGGCCCTTAGCCCAGCAGCCAGCCAGTCTGTTAATGAGCTGAGCGGCAAAGCGAGGCAGTGAGGAGCGAGTGACCCAGGCCTGAGACCACCACTGGACCAGACCTGACCCGATCAAGTCTCTGTCCCTAAGTTGGACCAGCAACACACACCCCCCGTAGCAGTAGCCACTAGCCTCCCCTGCCCTAGCCACCCCAACCCTCACCCTAGCACCCCCACCCCCTGCCCTAGCACCCTCCCCTGCCCTAGAACCCCCTAGCAGTATCAGTAGCTCCCCTGCCCTATCACCCACAACCTCCACCATAGCACCCACCATCCCCTGCCCAAGCATCCTCCCCACCCCTGCCCTAGCACCCCCACCCCCTCCCTAGCACCCCCTAGCAGTAGCCCCACCTGTGCTCCATCTGGATCAGGGACACCCGACCCCCAGGCCAGGCTACCTGTGGCTGAGGCCCCTTCTTTGCAGGACCTACCTGAGGACAAGTGAAGTCGATTTGAACATGAGGTGAGGCCCACAGCCAAGGTGAAGGCCACGCCCACCCCAAGAAGATAATCGGAACAGAAGAGGCTCTTTCCTCCTTCTTTGGTGGCAAGAAGAAGGTGACAGCATCTACTTCTTCCTCTGCCAGGAAGAAAGCACTAGCAGACTGTCCCTCTGCTTCCTCCACTGATGCTGCTAATGCCCCTCCAAGCATCCCAAAGCACCTGATGCTGAGCTCACACCCATGCACACCAGCGAGCCTTCTGCCCAGCCCAAGAAACCACCACTACCACGAAGCCTGACACGCCTGCTGTCAAACCCCCTCCCCCAACTGACACGCATCCTCCCAGTGGCAGTTTGTCTGCTCTGTTGTGCCTAAGTCAATCAGGGCAGAAATGTTCACCATCTCTCTACCAGTGGCCAACAGAACCACTTGTCTCAGCATCATGCAAACATCTGGAAGAAAAAACCCAGTGATGGTGATGCTGTGGCCAAGTAGCAACATGGACCAGTGGCAGTTGTAGTGGTTGGAGAGGAGAAGGATGGGGAGGACTCTGCTGCTACAAATGCTACTCCAGGGCCTTCTGGTGATGACCCCTCCCATGCCCCCCCAAAGAAGACAATGCCGAGGATTGTCTCCTCTTGCTCCTGCATGCCCCGACTTCTGGCACCTGCCTCCTCTCAGCCCACTATATCTCAGGTCCTAGAGAGGAAGCAGCAGTACCCCTCCATCCACCCCCGTGCTAGTGCCATCACCAGGGCAACTGCAGAAGTGATTGCCCTGGATGAGGAGCCATTTGCACTGGTGGAACAGGCTGGTTTCCATCAGCTGTTGTATCTTCTTGAGTCGAGGTATAGGATCCATGCACGCAACACCTTCAGTAGAAGGGTGATCTCAGCACTCTACAGGATGGTGCAGTCCAGGTTCATGGATGAGTTCTCTTAGATGGAGACAGGTTGTGGTACGTTTTACCACGGACCTGTGGAGCAGCGCCAGCGCAGTGCAAGCGTATCTGGAGCTGACCACGCACTGGTGGAAGCTCCCATCAGTTTTTGTCACTGGCAACAATAGCAGCAATGAAGGAGCAGTATCTGAGGGCAAGCACCGATGGGCACTCTTGCATGCCCAAGTGCTGGATGAGAGACACACGGGGGACAACATTCTTCACACACTGAATGTAATGTTAGACCAGTGGGTCCATGCTGCAGGGTCGCATGTGAAAGTCGTTGGTTTTTGTTACCGACAATGACTCCAATATAGTGAAGGCCATGGTTAATGGGGTTTTTCAACATATTCAGTGCAGTGCCCACACACTGAACCATGTGGGGAAGGATGCTTTGGAGACAAAGGGCATTGCTGGACACTTCCACCATTCTGTCACAGCCAGTGCGGCACTGCAATGATGGCAGGAGAAGATGGGCAGCTCCCACCATCGCTTGGTCCAGGATGTTGCTACTGACTGGAATTCTACATTCCTTATGCTGCAGCAGATTGTGGAGCAGAGGGGCACATTTTACCACCTGGTTCCCAATGAGGATGTTGGAGAGCAGCTGACCCGGGGAGAGTAGAAGATCCTCAAGGATGTGACCAATGTCCTGCAGCCCTTTCACCTTGCCATCAATGACCTCAGCGCAGAACGGGCCACGCTCAGTCAGATAATCTCACTGTGACACATGCTGGAAAGACAGATGGCAGCATTTCTGGGGATCTGAGACTGAATGAACTCGTGATGAAGCTGGCAAGGCACTTACAGACAGAGCTCCAGACAAGATATGAGAAGATCATGAGAAAGGACATCAGCTACGGCCTTGATCTCCATGTCAAGAACACTATCATGGGGGATGCCAGATTCACATGGACCAAGAGGAAGCTTGTAGGAGAGGTGGAGCAGGAGTTGCCAAGACCGGACGAGGATGAAGAACTTCACATGATGCCTTCAATTCGTTCAAAGCCTCACATTGACAGCTTGAGTGTGTGGGGTCAGGACTTCGACGCCTATATGGAGAAGGCAGCGGAGGACCTGCCATCTTTGGCTCATCTCTGTTCACCAGATGCTGCAGACACATTTGTTGAGCAGAATCTGCAGAAACCCACGGCTGGACCCGTTGGTCTTCTGGGTGAAGGGGATCCTGGTGTGACTGCCTCTTGTGAAGGTGGCTGTCCACTACCTTTCATGCTGCCCTACGAGTGTTCCATCAGAGAGGGTATTCATTCAATATTGCCGGTGACATCGTCAGCCCACGCTGACCCCACATGCACCCAGAGAAGGTGGAGCAGCTTGTGTTCCTGAAGAACTATTTCTTCCTCCTGGGGTACCTTGAGGATACAAACATCAATTTGGAGGTGGAGACGGTAGCAAGTGACTGATGATGAGGAAGATCAATCATACAGTAGCTGGCTTTGCTGGAAATTTCATCCACTCAGCAGGTGTCTTTGTTTGCCAACTCTACCTGCTCTAGTACCTCCAGCGCTCCTGATGTTACTTGACTGAGTGTGGTGGCCACATCATACCATCAGCACCATTCAGCATCACAGGAGATGACTCTGGTCAAGGAAAAAAACACCTCGGCACAGGACAGGACATGAGTTCATCACAAGACTGCCACAGCGTTCTTCACCATCCCAGTCGTGACTTGCGCAGCACTCAGTGCCATCGCATCTTGTCTCCCACTAATCAAGTAGGGGACAGCAAAAGAACAACACATCTGTACTTTTCTCCTTCCCCACTACCCCCTGCCCCCGAGAAGAGCTGCAGTGGGCATTGGGAGGGTGTTGCAGCTCTTCTCGGGGGGGGGGGGTCCTGTTTCAGTTTCTCCTTTTGGCCTGTTGGGTCCTGGAGGGCCTAGGGTCCTCCTTTCTCCATTTTTGATTCAGGGTTGGTTCACTCCTTCCCCCTTCTCCACTCCCCCTGAGAAAAGCTGCAGTGGGAAGGTGGTGCAGCTCTTCTTGGGGGCAGGAGAGAGTGGCTCCTACCTTCTGTGTCTGTGTGTGCCATCCCCCACCACCACCACCACCACTTCCCCCCCACCCCTTGGCCCCGAGAAGAGCGGCAGTGGGTATTGGGAGAGGGTGGTACGGCTCTTCTTGGGGGCAGGTTTGCTCCTTCTGTGTCTGTGTGTGTGAGAGAGACACACACACACACTCTCCCTTTACCCCACCTTCAATGACCCATTCATTCATTAATGTGTCTATTTGGATTTAAATGGCCCATTGAAATGAATTGCAGTTTGATTGCCCATTGACTTCAGTGGGGAAATTTCCCATTGACTTCAATGGGAGGTTAAATCCACAAATCCAAGTCCAAAATTAGATCCGAATCCAAATTTTGCGCATATTTGCCATCCCTAATGGTTTAACCCTGAGACTCATAGGCCAAAATGGCAGTCTCTGGGTCAGACTGAGATGTGAGACGTGGAAACCTGGATGACAGCCTCATGGATTTTCAAGCCCATTGTATTAAAAACTCTTGTCCAGGAAGCAACCTGGTCCAGTCTCCTAAAATTATCATATTTGTATCTCTTAATGCATATCGATTTTTACCAATCTTACACAATTTCTTGCCCTTTCTGATTCTCTGTTTTCCCAGATCTACTGAGCTTACATCATTTTTTCTTTACTGAGATTACATCCGCTTCCTTTCAGTAAATTGATGGGTTTCAAAACGGCGCAATCAAAGTGCACTTAGCCTTCTCAGTAGCTACAGCACAATGTTCCATTTCAATGAGGCTTGCTTTCTGCTTCACTAGCTTCCCTATTACAGCTTTCCTGCTCTTTTTCTCCAGTGGTGTCAAGTGACACGCAGGGTCCGAATCTCCCTTGCCCTTCACATTATGCAGTCACTTACACCTGTTCCGAGTGGGTGGCAGCTGCTGCTGCTGCTGTTAAATCACCGTTTCTTTCAGCTGGAACTGGACAGAGACAATTCTGAGGAAGATGACCTTACGCTGCAAGCCAGTGAGGTGTGTGTTCTCATTTATGATTAGGCGATTAGTACTGAAAGCAATGGGCCTGCTCCTGGGCTCTCTGAACACAGCCATAAAACTCCTAGCAATGTTTGTTGAAGCAAAATTGGGCCATTAGCATTTGATGCAATTCAGCTTCCACTCTGATCTGATTTACATAACTTGAAACTTAGCGTAGGGAGGGTGAAATAATTACGGAATGCAAATGAGGGTAGATGGGTGCAGAGACAAAGGAAGCAAGCCCATAAGCCCCTGCTTATCTGTTTACTGCAGTGTCATTCTCTGATATTGCCTGGATAACTCCTTGGTTTGTTTCACAACAATAACCCCTGGGATACTTCATGGCTGAGATTTAGCAGTTACATCATGACAGCAAAAACATGATGGGGAAGACTGACAGAAAGCATTTGCCACCTCTCCCTCCCTTGAGTTTAGGGATGAGTTAAAGTCTCCTCTTAACTTTTAAGCCACCTGTGACCCTTGTTGAAGCAGCACAACCAAGACACCCTGCTACACTCTTTTCCTTGAAAATGATAGCATTTGAATTTCCCAGAAGCTGGACCAAAAACCTGGAGCCACTGCCATTTTGAGAGACTAGAAATGGTTCCTCCCCCCTCAAACACACACACACCTCACTGTGGACTCTTGCTAATCCATTGGTTGCCACTCATATTGTATTAAAACTGTATATTGCTGCTGACATTTTGTACTTAGCTATCTCCCTGGAAATCTTGTCAGTTTTGCCACAGATAAATGGGTAAAACAACTTCAACTTTTGTAGCACATACGTAATCCCTATCTGCATTGTGTGCCAGGGGAAAACAAACCCTTAACCAGTGTTCCTAGAACTAGATTGTGAGTGACCTGCCCTTAAAAGACTCGGAGGGGTGGGGCAAGGGGGGAATTACCCCAAGTCTTCAAAATGTTGGGTGTCTTTAAACGTAACGTTAATGCATGTCTCAAGCTGAATGGGGATATTGACATGACACTAGGTGCATCCCGTGTCCAAATGTGCCCCATGTTTAGACATGCACCCAGTTGTGGAGGCAATGAATGTTCCTATTCCTACCTTTCCTCAGAACGCAGGTGCAGCCTCCGACAGATGTCCAGATGTAATACCATCATGCAGCATTGCATTTCAATGTTATGAGGGACGAGGGTGGGTGCTGCCTTGATTGATTGACAGGATGCTTGGCCAATCATGATTTCTGTATCTGTGTCAGGCTTTTCCAGTATTCTGAGGAAAGATCCCTGATATTTTAGTCAATTGCAATCTTGCCACTGGTGTGTAAGCGACTGCTGTCACTTGTGCTGTTGGCTTGAAATAAAGACTGTTGTGAGACAGACCATGAGTGTTGTGAGTGTATATGTGAGTATGCAGGCTCTCACTGAAGAGCTGTTACTGTGCCTGTGTAACTGGTAGGACTGTGAGTGTTGTGCTGTGGTGTGTGATGGGAGACATTTGGGAGCTGTACATAATAGATGCTGTTCCTCCACTTGTCCCTGAACTGTGATGTCCCTGTGGAGTCTGTGAAGACTCCATATATTTATTTTTAAAGAAAAGGCGGGGCAGAGGTGTCGGGATCACTGCCTCACAATCAAAGAATCCTATAACCATTGCAATGGCATAATGGGCAGGAAATGCATTGTGCCATGTGACAGAGAAGGGCAGAAAGGTCATGACCAGAGCAAACCCGAGTCCCCTTCAGAAAACACAGTACTCTATGATCCAATAACCAGAAGTTGATGCAAACACACCACTCAATGTCTTTAAACGTAACACTTCAGACGTGTTCATGAAGAACATGTGAATTGACATCAAAGTTCAACCATGTTCACATCCTGCGTTCACTGGGTGCCCAACATGTGGCTGAAAAGATTTTCAGTTTGTTATGCCTCTTACATACAATGGACAAACACATGCTGGGGGCACTTGCCACCTGATCGATATTACATTTAAGGACGCCCCTGGTCACTGCTGCTTCTCTGCAAGAGTCAATTTACAGGTAGTTATAGCAGCCTCAGGCACAGCCTCAGCTTCTCCCGTGAAGGGGTTGAGGCTAATCTGGCCCAAACAGCTGATCATTGGCAATAGTAGCAGTGCCAGCCTACAATCCTGACTTTCATTAAACTTAATCTGGTTCCAGGATTTGCCTAGTCTGGCAACGCAGGGGCAAGAACAGGGACTGGTGGAGGTATTTATTTATATTTATTTATTATTAAATTTCATACCCTGCTCCTTATGCCTCTGGAATCCCAGGGCGGCTTACAATAAAACAATATAGATGCAAACAATAAAAATAACACATTAAAAAATCCACAATTTAAATACAAAAAAATAGCATAAAAAATCAAAATACAAAAGATCTACGATAAAACCCACCCAATCCCTTCCTTCCTGCCCCTTCTTTCTCCCTAGGGATGGGCGAACAGAACCGAGTTCGGAAATTCAGTTCGGTTCGAAAATTGAGTTCGGTTCAGAAGTTCAGTTCAGTCGACCAAACTATTCAAGTTTGGTTCGAACTCGGAACTTCCAAACAGAGTTAGGAAATTCAAACCCCATTGAACTAAATGGAATATTATCTTATAGGGATGGGCGAACAGAACTGAGTTTGGAAATTCAGTTCAGTTCGAAAATCGAGTTCGGTTCAGAAGTTCAGTTCAGTCGACCGAACTAGTCGAGTTCGGTCCGAACTCTGAACTGCCGAACCGCGTTTGCCCATCCCTATTTCCCCCTGCAGGATACCTGGCGGAAGAGCCATTTTTTACAATTTTGTTGGAAGTCCAGGAGGTCCGGGCTGAGGCGAACCTCCACTGGGAGGGCATTCCAAAGCAATCAACTATCAGGGCAGCTCCACAGACCCCTTTGGTTTCCTTCTTACTTCTGGGGTCAACGGGCAGGAGTTCCAGGGCAGACTTAAGCCTCGCATCTCTTTTCAATTTTATTTTATTTTATTTACAAATTAAGCACCGCCTGCACAGCTCCACTGACTTTACTGGAGTTACTCCAATTTACATCAGCAAAGAATCTGACCCCAAATGTTTTTTCTCCTGACTAGCTCTTGTTTATGTACTTTTTCAAATAGCTCACTGAAAGCATTTGGCTTTGTGGACACAGTTTGATTTTTCTGATCTATTTTCTTCTTCCTTGCTGAAGCTGCTTTGACACAACCGCCTCCAAGTAATGCAATAATGAAAGGGATAGAGCCTATCATGACCATCCTCTGAAGATGCTATTTATTACGCAATGAGGAAACTACAGAGACATCTTTTAGCCCTGGAGAATTTCAGCTACTTAAAATGAGGGTCAATTTGGTGGCTATGGAAACTGTCATTATTTCCCACTCTAATAAGAAGGCTTCACTGAATTGTGCAGTACAGTAAGCTGACTGGAGGGAGAACAGGGGGGCACTACAGTCTTCTAATAAGAGCGGAGCAGGAGCTCAGGTGTACAAAATATGCTTGTGGCTGTCTTTGAGGACTGTGGGTGGCCTAACAAGGGTGTCCTCTTACACCGGAGACACTGTCATAATAAAATAAGAAGAGAATTCTCACTTTCCTAGTGTCTTTCATCTGGAGATCAGAAAGCTCCTTTCAAGGGACTGCTTGGAGAACAGATAATCCTTTAGGTCAAGAGGCAGCAGCAGCATATGCAGAAATACTTCAGGTTTCACATCCTCTTTTGCTAGGGTATAATGAGGGAGGAGTGTAGTAAACATTTCATAAGCTGTTTGTAAGATGGTTTTTTTTCTAAGGGGCAGACTCCAGTTTAAGTGCAGGAATACTGGGTAGTATTCTGGAGTCTGTGCTATGGAGAGGGTCAGGCAAGGTGACTGCAAACCAGTGAAATTGCATCCAAATTTGCGGGTCTGGCTCCTCTACTTTGACCCCTTTCCATTCCTCCCCACCCCAAACAAAAAATATAATCAGCACCTCTGCCTACTTGTCCTATTTCCAGAAAATTCAAATGCTGGTGGGGAGCAGAATTACTGGAGAGTCCCTTCTTCATTTCATGCCTCCACCATGATTCCAGACTACTTTAGGGGATATATCCTCTGACCTCGATGGCTGCTCACTCGATGACCTCATGACCAGGTGGAATTCCTTGTTGGTGGAGGCCACTGACTGGGTGGCTCCCAGGCGTCCACTCCCGAACTGCCGACAATGCAGGTCCCTGTGGTATACGGAGGAGCTGCGGCGGATGAAGCAGGAAGGGCGGCGGTTAGAGTGACAGTGGCGTCACTCGCGTGCTGAAGCTGACCAATTGCAGCATAGAGTCTGGTTACGTACCAAGTTTTCTTTGCTGACCTCATTGCATCTGCTAAGTCACGCCTGGCGGAGCTTTTCTGGGTGGTGAGGGGGCTGGTCAGTCCGGTCTCCCTCTGCCTGGATTTAGAGTCATCGAATGCCTGCTGTGATTTGTTTGTGGACTTTTTTGCAGATAAAATCGCTCTGATCCACACAGTTTTGATGCAACACTTTTAGCAGTGGGTGAACCAGAGGCAGTAGAAACCCCACCTTGTCCTGTTTTGTGGGATGGGTTTCAGATGGTGGCGGCTGCTGATGTGGAGTCCTCGTTGGGATCTGTTCATGCCACTACTTGTGAGCAAGATCCATGCACATCATGGCTGGTGAAAGCTAGCCAGGAGACGTTAGGGCCGTTGCTGGCGAGGATTGTCAAAACCTCCCTGGGGGAGGGCAGGGTGCCGGACTGCCTTAAGGAGACACTGGTGTGGACCCTGCTCAAGAAGCCATCATTGGACGTTGGCGTCCTGGCCAGCTATCGACTGGTCTCTAACCTTCCCTTTTTAGGGAAGGTTATTGAGCGGGTGGTGGCTCGGCAGTTGCAGGAGGATCTGGACCAGATTAACTTTCTTGATCCCTCATGTCTCCTGGCAGCAGCTGACTCCTGCAAACTTGGCTGAAAGCACCATTCATCCAGGACACTGCGGCTGGTGTAGTGTGCATGGGACCCATCCAGTAGGCAGCACAGGATGGAGCAAACACCACCGGCAGCAATGGAATGAGCCAAGCAGTGCAGCCGCAACCTCCGAGGCTCAGCGGCCCCACCAGGAACTCCGGATGCTGTGCCGAGCCCAGCGTCAGTCCAAACCACCACTCCTTGCATGGGAGGGCCCCACTACAGCTGCCTCATCAACTCCCAGTTTGAGACCAGGCAAAGGACAAGCTGACTGGGTAACTTTACCAGGGGGAGACCTCGCGGACAGCATGGGAGACAAGGCTGAAGATGGGCTGCTGCTGCTGGGCGTGTGGGAGTGAAACTTGCCTTACGTGGCCTAACAATGGAGCATGGAAACTTGACCTGTTCCAGAGCAAGAGGCCCAGAAAGCTACAGGTAGCTTGTGAAGACTCTGAAGATCTAGTGTAATGAGCTCCTGGTGATCTCTCCCTGAAAGGAGCTGGTCAACACGTTCTGCACCAGCTGTAGCTTTTGTACAGTCGGCTACCTGCAGGGGGGTTGAGAATCGCATTCTTTTCTATAACGTTTGGGAACCTGGAGTGTTTGGACCCTCTGGACAATAGTTTCATCTGGCTCCCCCCTTTCTTGGAGTAGCTGCTGTAAACGCTGGGGAGCGGGAGAACAGATTTACAGAAGGGGCCGCTGTCCTTTTTGTTTATGAGAAGCCTCTTATTCACTTGCATTGACCCCCCTATTAGGATCCCAGGTGACTCCTTGTTGCTGTAGCTAGGGCAGTGATTGTCAGCCTTATTTCAGTCTTGGACCAGAGTTCATATGCTGCTGTGACTACAGCTGCCCTGTTACAGAACCTGTGGCTGACCTTATTCCGCTCTCTGGACCTCCAGCAGATTTAAGGGAGGTGATAGAGCAAGGGGTGGTTTTATGTTGACATTCTTCTGGTTCTCCAGGACTTATTGGTAGCCTTCCCTGTCTCCTCCGCAGGTCACAAGCCAAGAATTTCCTAGGGTGTGGCCACAAGTGGTGAGTGTCAGACTGTAATCTTGTTGTTGTGCAAACCATTACAGGCTGGTAATAGTATAGGTAGGGTATAGCTGGATTCAGTTTAGCTTCCCTTAAATTCTCTTTCCACCCTCCTGTATCCAATACAATATGGAACTTAGGTCCAGGAAATTATCCAGTATGCCTTCTTTGGCTGATGAACTTAAGGCAGCAGGCTCCACCATCCCTATAAAGAACTTCAATGTTTAGGAGGACAACGTAAGTTAACTGATTTTTTTCCTGTAATAACAGAGAGTAGGAATGGTTGAGGATGCACTCCAGCATGTAGATTTTGATCAGAGGAATGAGTGGGCGATGTCCAATATTCAATGCCAGTTGAATTTTTTAACTCATATATTTGAAGACTTTACTGCTCAATATGATACAGCTTAACTCTGACACTAAATTTAAGGAATTGGCTGACAAACTTTGCAACATTAATGAAGTAATATTTCTGATGAAAATTTTAGTGGGTGATCTATGGTTGGAATTTTCCAACTTTACTAAATCCCAAGCCTCCTAATCTCCACCTAACAAATATGTAGCTTCTACACAGACCAAGTCCCTAATAAAGGATGGCCTCCAGGATCCCCAGCTGTGAATCTGGTTCCCTGCAGACTTCTGGGTCCTTGAGTAAGATTCAGTTGGACAAACCAGTGAGACCACCAAAGGAACCTATAAGATCTTCTGTGTCCAACCATAGTAATTTTCTGGAGGCTCAAGATACTAAGCCTAGTTTACAGTTTTGTAAAGTTTGGCCACAGGAGACCAGAGAAAGATGGGCTCCACTGTTGATCTTACATTTCAGCAAAAAGAAGTGATACTCCTTTCTTAAACGTGGAGTTTTACAGGTTGATGGCTCATTAGATTATATTAACTCAGTTATTAAGCTACATTCGCAGATTTCTTCAATCCGGCCATTAATCGATTGTAACCAGTTTCCCATTGGGAACTGGAATTTACTCATGTTAAATCCGCCATGATGTGGTGGGAAGCAAGAAGGATGTTCAAAGGGACTGGAATTTTTATTTTAAGAATAAAGAATACTCTAGCAAGAGCCTTAATGCATCCAATATGGGAAATTGGTGGTATGGACTCCAAAGAACGAGGCAGATCAAACCATCAATTGAAATTATCTAATAGCTGGGATTGTATCTCAAGTTGGGAAACACTAGATGCCACTGGCTCTATTGACCACTTGTCTGCTATTTTGGAATCCTCTATTAACTCATTGCAGTGGGCAAATGGGTCAATTTCATCATCTGGAGGAGGGAATTCCTTTGATTTTTCTACATTAGATTGTACAGTGATCCATAATACTGCAGTAGACCTTTTATCAGTGGCAGGAGTGGCCCCCACTCAGGAGGAGGTGATTTTACCTCCTCACACTGAGGTGATAACAGGGAGTTCATCACAACTATGACATGAGAACTTCTCTTCTGTGACATGTCTTTCATGGAATATAGATGGATTCAAAGGAAAGAAAGCAGGTAAGGACTGGATAGACTTTTTGGTGGGATTTGATTTTGGTTTATTGCAAGAATCATACCTGTCTAGGGAAGAAGGGGAGGCTATTAGTATCCCTGGATTTTTTACCTTTTCTGCCCCAGGGTTTAGAAAGCAAATTAAAGGTCGTTTGTCAGGGGGAGTAATTACTCTGCTTTCTGCTAGTCTGGGAGGCCAATATGAACTCATTTCCTGTAGTATTAATAACTGCTTTACTCTTAAGTGGGTTTCTTTCTCTATGCAAATGTATATATTTATTAATTTGTATATCCTGCCTGAAACTTCTCATTATTCTGAAGAAATTTGGAAGCAGCTTCAATGCTTCCTGGAGAGTCTTATTGTAGGTTACCCACAGTCAACATTGGTTTTGATGGGAGACCTTAATGCCAGATTGGGGAGTCAATATAGTGTGAGGATGGATTCTGAAATACAATCAACGCTAAGGTTTCCGGCCAGACTCTCTAAAGATTTTCACACCAATAGAGCAGGTGTGTCTTTGCAGTCTTTGCTAGATTCTGTTAACTTAATTATTGTGAATGAACAAAAAGCTAATGATAAATTTGGTGAATTTACCTTTGCTTCAATAGATGGAGCCAGAATTATCGATTATGCAATTATATCCATATTGGATTTTGAATATATTATGGAATTTAAGGTGCTGACGTGTTCAGAAAGTGCCCACTCTCCCTTACTGTTGGAATTACAAACTCCATCTAGGTCAATGAATAAACTTAAACTAAAAGTAGGGTCCGGTGTTACAACTAGGCCAAGGAAATGGTCAACTACTGTCTGGATGGATATATTTCAAGCCCTCAATTCTTCTAACATGTTGTCCTGGCGGTCCCTTGGCCTTGAAACCATGTCTATTGAGATGGTTCAAAGGCTTTTGAGAAACATGTTCTCTTCTCTTGAACCTGCCCTAATTATGTCTCAGTATGCCCACTACGGGTTTCAGTTTAAGGGATGGTTTGATTGAGAGTGTAAAGAAGCCAAGTCCAAATTACTTAAGTTAAGGAAAAGATGGTTAAATTTCCATCTTTCTGATG